>OX456527.1:51586433-51767107 GCA_949748255.1 Eustalomyia histrio
GATTTTTTTTTAATTATTGGAAACACCAATAATTGGATAATAGAATTGTTTTTTTTAGCTCCTTTTACCTCTTTTTAATTCCCAATACAATATTTTTGCTTATTAATGGATTATAAATTATTTCAAATAAAATAACATTCTTACAAATAAATTTTTATGGTATTGATCGAATTCCAACCATTCTTTTTTCTGTAAATAATGCAAATTATGTACGAAATAATTTTTTTCGCTTCTACATTTTTTCACTCGACTGAGTCCGTTCCTAATTTCGAAAATGTTTTGGGACTCATAATATCTAAAGTCCTTCCTAAATTGAAAATTTCCGCTTATTGATTAAAACTCGGCGTTTCCGGTTCGCCTAATGATTCTTTTGGCGATTTGGAGTGGCCAGATAGATCACCTGATTTAACTGCTCCAGACTTTTTTATGTCAAAGATAACATCCGCACTTATCGCCTAAAGTTCTCTCCAGAACTATGGAATGTTCGGTATAAAGAGCCCTAATGATCATCAACAATGACCGATATAATCTCCAAAACTTAATGAAAAAACCATAAAGGTTTAAATAGGGATTAAAACAAATTATATCGATTCATTTTATACAAAAAACAAACATCGGGTGGATGTTTTTAGGGCATCCTGTATATGAGAGGTTTGTCATTCCGTTTGTATCATATGGAAATTTAGGCCCAACCCCCTATAAAGTTCATATATTCTTATGTAATTCCAAGCCAATCTAGCCATATTCTTTTTGTCCGTCCGTTGAAAGGCCGATAACCGTACGAAAACAGAAGCTGTGTTTCTCGTTTTAACCCAGAGATTTTGTTATTCTCCTCTGTAGTTTGGTGTTAATGCTCGTAGTTTTTAATTACCGGCCGGTGCATAGATGCATACTGGTTTTTGTTCCTACACACAGTAGGTATCTAGGCACTGGCAGAAAGCTATTGATTGAAATTACGGACATAATTAAGGTATTTTCCTAAATTTCATACACTCAGAATATTATGTAGTCAACTGTTTGTAGTTTAATAAAAAAGTTTTCCGTTTCATTTAAAAATAAAGGAACATACATTTATTTTTCAAAGAAATATCTATATTAACTTTTTTATACATTTATTCGAAATAATTTACTATCATTTACCATTTTTTTTCAGTTTCATTTATTTTTTTCATTTGTTTGAAATTTAATAAAAATTTACCCACAAAACGGAAACTTGTGGTTTATTTGTGTCCGTAACAGTTATTACAAATTTAAATTTTGTTTGCTGTCTGTTTCAAAAAAAAAAAATATTCAAAAAAATTTCAATTTGTTTTTTTATTTAAATTGGTTGTATATATACAAAATTTTTCAATACAAATTACAAGAACTTCATAAACACACATACATATACAAATACATTCACACAAAAATTGTTTATAGCTTCATATGCATACATACTTTTTGTATTGTACGAGTATATTAAAAAAAAAAACAAAAATACAAAAACGGAAATAATTTCAAATAAATGAAAAAAACATTTATTTTTTAAGGATTGGTGGGTAAAATTTTGACATTTATTTTAACTGATTATATCAGTTGTTTCTTACGGATGTGTCAGTTGATTAATCAAAATTTAAAAATAAATAACAAATGGCATTTAATTTAAATGAAAATTAAGTAGACCGGTTTTTAAATGAAATATCATTTTTTTCAAATGATATTTTCAGTTATTTTAACTTACAAACTTTTTTAAGTGTACTAGCGCCTGGTGAATAAACATTCTGTTACATTTTTTTCTCGAAAAATTTGTTTCACCTCAAAAAGTTTCTCACCACAATTTTTTTTTGTGAGCTCAAAAAAGTGTTTACCACTAAAAATGCTTTTTTCTATCTGGACAATGTTTTTTTTCAATTTTATTTATTTTCATTTTATCTGTAGCGATAATACTTTGAAAGGAATTAAAAATTTAATGTTTTTATTTGATTTAATTTGTATCTCAGGTTCATGATTAGTAGCTTCCAAAACAGTGCACCAAAAAAAGTCTATAACGGCAACTGAAAATGTTTGCTGTTTTTACGGGAAATTTTACTAATTTGAGTGCAGCGGTATTTTTTGCTAATCTTAGCCACACATGTCTGCTGACGTGTAGTACAATAAAATCTGAAGAAAAAATTACCGGCCGCTACTAAATTTTAGTAAAGTTTTTGTAAAGTGGAATTTAAAATCTGTTGGCTAAAGTCAGCAAAAAAATTTACTAAATGCTATTAATATTAGTACAAAATTTCAAATTTATTTTTTTATCGAGCGTCAAATTTTTTTTATTTTATTTACTTTTTTCAAAAAATATTTTAGACAAAATTAAAAAAAACATCAAAGGCTTAAACATTTTAAAAACATGTTTTAATTTGGTAATTTCTATTTTGAAAAATATTTTAGTCATTTTTTTTTTTGCTTTTAAGGTCAAATTTTAGTTGGTTTTATGGCTGATTTTTAAACTAAAAAAAATGTTTAGTGCTATTTTAAGCGGATGTTATATTTTTAGACATGAGTCGGTATATTCAATTCCGATCCCTTTCTTTATTCTATGTAACATTTTAAGGCAATTTAAGTTTGTAGGTGTAAGAATTTTAATTTATTTTGCCGATCGTAGAGGTCATCTTTTATGCTTTTCGTCGGTGTGCTTGGCCTTGAAAGCAAGACATAGGTCGCTTCGAGACAAAAACATCGATATATCATACTTAAATACATATATTACAGTAAATTCAAATTTAAGTTTGTAGGTGTAAATTTAAGTTTGTAGGTGTAAATTTTTAATTAGAAATAACATTTCCTTCAATATGCACTTTTTTAAATTAGTAAATTTTTTCAAATCGGTTTTCAAAAATATGTAAGATAATTTCTAAAATTAGCAACAAAAATTTTTAAATATTCTGTAATTTGTAAATGTAAATAGCAAAAATATTTGCTTAATAATAATTTTTTTGTACTTAAAATCAGTACAGAAATAGTAAAGTTTGATTGAAAACGGTTTTAAAATTTTTCTACTAACTTTTTTTATCCGAGTGTATATGCGATATTTTCTTTTTTCAGTTGACCCTGAATCTATGCTTCACTTATTTCTGTGCCTTTTTCTATTTACTGTGTGATAAGGTTTGTATTTTAAAAATAGTTTAATTTCACCCCACTGTGTTTACTGTTTGGTTTATTAGTGCATGGGCTCCCAATCTAACGTTATAGTCAAAAATTTATATAATATATCTATAAAATATTGGTAATCACTGCTTTATACACCATTTTTTTATTTTTATAAAATCTGACAAATTTCGCAAATAGTAGAAAACGTTTTTCCTATTTTTTGTTGTCTAAATTTTATTAAAACAAAAAACTACACTTAAAAATGCATCAAACTGAGCACCACACAAAATTTACATAAAACTAACCAACACGCCAAAGTTCGAAATAAAAAGTAAATATATATTTATTTATTTGATGCAAACAAAACTATTCAAATTGCATTGTAATATTTTACATTTTGAAGCATTTTTGACATTTAAGTTTTTAGCGCTTTTTCGCTTTTATTGATTGTTTAAATAAATTAAATAATGTATTTGTATTGCAGTGAAAGGAATTGTAATAAAATTTACATATCCTGTTAGTAAGGGCTCTAACAAATTATAAATTTAAATGGGAGAAAATATTGTTAATTTAAAAAGTTCGTGTTTTATTTTTGTCATTTAAAGTTTTATTTAAAATTAATTACTGAAACGTTGTAATTTTTTAAGGTGACACGCTGCTGGGGGAAAGGTGTGGTAGACCGCTAATCTAGCAGAAATGAGCTAATGTGTTTTTTTTTATGTATTTAACATAAACTTGTTAATTTTTTTATTAGTCATTTTCAGTTTGTTTATATTGTTTAGCTTTGTTTCTACATTTAGTTTTGTTAAAGCATATCATACTGGCGCTTAAAATATAAAGAGAATGTAGTATACTTTAAGGCTTTTAAGTGTTTTGTGTCTTGTTTGCTTTACTTGCCACATTCTCATCTAATCAACCTATGTAAAGGGTTTTTTTTCAAGGAAATCTACAAAAGTTTAAGTAGTTGTGTAATATTGTCTAAGCATTTAAGATGGGCTCAAACTTGAGACACCACAAGAAAAAAAAACAAAAATGCAGTGGTGTAGGGGGGAAAGTAAAGAGCTCACTAAAGCATATAAATACTACTAACATACACTCGGGGAGCATTTAAAAGGCACAATAGTTGAGAAAAAAAAAAGACAAAGTCATACAGAAAATAGAAAAATGGCAACAGCCATAAACTCAAAGAGATTTTATGGAAAAATTCTGTTGATTTTAAGATGAGTTTTGTTTGGATTGTGTAAAAATATCTAAAGAAGAAAAATACTGCAAAAATAAAACTGCAAAAAAGGTGAAGTATATTTAATATGATGACTAGAATGATGAAAGTCATCATAAAACAAATGATAATGACCTTATGATTAAAGCAGGGGGGGGCGGGTTTTAGCTGTTATTTTATAGGAAAGAATGAACAAAATATAAAAATTTCAAATGCCATTAAAAGTTATTACATTTTTTATTGACTTTTTTTTACCATAAAAGATGAAAAAAAACGAGAAGTAAAACAAATATTCATGTTTATTTTTTCCTTAAGTACCTTCATTTTTGATATCTTTAGAATATTATTAAATGGTTATGGATTTTAAACTTTTTATGGATTTTAAGTAACAGAAAAACAAAGCATCGAAATGTTTAAAGAATTGAAAAGAAAATCACCCTGTTAAAAATCAGCCATACATAAGCACTACACCGTACCAAAAAAAAGTTCGCTCTACACTGTCAAATCTAAATTATTTTTGCAAGACAGTTTCGAATTCTTTTATCTTTTTAAAATTTTCGCTATATTTTCGTTATTTACAGGCGAATATTAATGTGTGATATATCAATGTTTTGCTCAAAGGGATATTAAGTACAGCGTTCTAGTGTTTACCTACCAGATTTCAGTTCCTACCATCCTAACATAATGTCAAAAAATTAAAGCTGGCAAATAATCAATAATCTTTTGCTAAGGAAGTATTTCGGTAATTCCATCATAAGAATTTTAATTTATTTTGCCGATCGTAGAGGTCATCTTTTATGCTTTTCGTCGGTGTGCTTGGCCTTGAAAGCAAGACATAGGTCGCTTCGAGACAAAAACATCGATATATCATACTTAAATACATATATTACAGTAAATTCAAAAAAGCAACCCCTACGTTCGGCAAAAATTTTTTTCCAAATTACTCTGCACAAAAACGTTTGTACTCGAAGATGTACCCAGGTAAAAATGAGGTACCCATGAAAAAATTGAAATGTATATGATCATATATGGGCTATTATATAATTATACATATGCATACATGATCATATACATCCATGTATAGTTTAATACATGATATCATACTTTCATATATAGATATATATCTTCAAATCGGAAATTTGAGAGTATATGGTCATATATGATCATATATGGATAATATTGTATATTGTCATATGTACACGCAAAGAAAAAACATAGTTGGGCCAATCATATTCGAAGAGCATCATATATTTTTGGGTTTATGGTTGTGCCAACCATAATCGTACTATATTATGGTTATCATATGATAATAAAATAACTACATTTTTACCATAATATTGTCCCTACAGTTATATTATGATTCAAAAATTACTATATTATGGTCCCAAATAAACATTTTATATTGAATTTATCATAATATGATTGCACGTAATCATAGTATTTTCAAAATGTTATCATATTATGGTCCCTCATAACTATATTATGATTATATGATCCATAATCTAAGAAAATTTCTTAAGGGAAAAGTTCTTAGAAACTATAAAAAAGCTCTTTAAATTTAAGAATATTTCCTTTAGAAATGTTTTTTCTAAAAAAACTTAATATATTTGAAGAAAAATTGTTAACGAAAAAATCACAGACTTTGAGAACTTTTTTCTTTGATTGTATAATTATTTATTGATTGTTGCCAGCATTTTATCGTTGTATAATTATCATATTTTTTTTCATAGTCAGAATTTTTGATACCACAGTATTGTTACAGCCAATCATGATATAAAATAGAAGGTGCAAATCACAAAATAGTAAAATATTAACTAAATAATAACCAATAGCTTGGTTTTAACAACGATATCCAATTGCAGCAAGCACAATATAGTAGCAGTGATCATATTGCAACCATGTTTTTTCTCTGCGTGTAATCAGAAATTTTTTAAAATAACAAATATGGAACTCGATTTTGTTCATGTGTCTGCCGCCGCTTGTTTTGCATCCTGTCAACCCAATTTTTCCAGTCTTAAACGGGGCCCCACAAGAAAACGCAGCGCCCTTGCAGCCAATTGACATTACCAAGACGATTACCGAACTTAGTGCGCAAAAGATCGATTATTTGATGTGTTGTATGACATGGTGCACTATCTTGTTGAAACCAAAGATGGCCCAAGTTCATATCTTCCATTTCAGCCCATAAAAAGTCTGTCATCAGGGCTTTTTACTAAATTAAAAAAAAAAAAAATATGCCAATGATGCCGCCACGCCAAAATCCACACCAAACTGTCCCACTCTGTGGATGTATTGGCTTCTCGACAATTACATGCGGGTTTTACGATGTGACAATTTCGTTTGTTAACAAAGCTTTTGGAGCTTCTGTGAGGCTGAGAAGCCGTAATGAAGTGTATGAACGTTTTGTGCAAAATTCTTATCATGCTGGTGCGTGAGAGATCGTTGGAGACGATAAGTGTTGCCCACTAGCAAGCCAGTCTCACGAATTTTTTTTAACAAACTTGCGTACAGCACGCTTCATTTCGGCCAAAACTTCTTTTCAACAAACGTACAGTTTGGGCAACACTGAACTCACTTTGGAAATAAGTTTGCAATATTTCCTAATATTTTTCAAGCCTTAAATAACTTATTTTAGTAATCGGAGATATGATACTGATTGGTGATTAATAATTCGAGCAGATAACTTGTATCACTCTCAGCATAACATATGACTTAAAAATATACCTTTATTTGGACCACCTTGTAGGAGCACTCAAATTTTTTTTAAACAAAAATAGTTTAAATACAAAAATTTTAAGCTAGTATGTTTTAGTTAAAATTAAAAAAGGAGTTATGCCACTTTCAAAATAAACCCTTCAAATTGTTTTAAATTTTAAAGCACACTCAGAAAAAAAAAATAGTAAAAATATTTGTAACGGGTTTCAATCCCACTTTACTATCTTTGTACTGATTTTTAGTAATAAAATTACTATTATGCAAATCCTTTTGCTATTTACATTTTACAAATTACAGAATTCTTACAGAATATTTACAAACATTTGTTGATAATTTCAGAAATCATTTTACAAATTTTGGAAAACCGAATTGCTAAAATTAGCAAACAAAAAAAAAAAAAAAAAAAATACTAATTTTAAATAAGTAGATATTAAAGGAAATGTTATTTCTAACTAAAACTTACACCTACAGACTTAAATTGCCTTAGAATGTTACATAGATTAAAAAAAATGGATCGGAAGTGAATATACCGACTCATGTCTAAAAATACGACATCCACTTAAAATAGCACTAATAAGTTTTCTTAGTTCTAAAAATCAGCCTTTAGGGCTGACCTTTAAAGTAAAAAAAAATGACTAAAATATTTTATAAAACAAAGAGTAGCAAATTAAAACAAAATGATAATTTTGTTTATGTCTTTTCTATTTTTTAAATATTTTTTGAAAAAAAATAAAAAATTTTAATGCTCGATAAAAAAATAAATTTGAAATTTTGTTCTTATATTAATAACATTTAGTAAATTTTTTTGCTGATTTTACAAAACAGATTTTAAATTCCACTTTACAAAAAGTTTACTGACATTTAGTAGAGGCAGCTAATTTTTTCTACAAATTTCATTGTAATACACGTCAGCAGACATGTGTTGCTAAGAATAGCAAAAAATACCGCTGCACTCAAATAAGCAAAATTTCCCGTAATAACAGCAAAATTTTCAGTTAACATTACAGACTTTTTGTGATGAGTGCAGGTTACGGTGGAGGTTCGTGGAGATGAAAATAAACTCTATTTCCGCTTTTGGGATTATGACCGAAATTTTCGGCCTTAAGTCCCAAAAGTGAAATAAGGATAATGCCCTTGGTGGCTGGTGGCATTACCTGGGATTTCCTTTTTTGCTATTTTTCATTAATCTATCAATGGCATTGTTTTAAGTCTAATTTTATTTTTGCCGTGAAAATTTATTCTTTTTTGATTGACATGCAATTAGCTGTATAAATACTAACATCATCTGTCATCGTATTGATTAATATAACTGTAGGTTATATTCTTATATATACAATTCGCATATTCTGATACATGAAATAATCAATCATATTTAATAATCATCAAAGATATAGTTGCAGGGTTTCATACGCGTATGTAGCGCGATAAAGAGGAATTTTTTCCGTGGGGGCCAACATGATAAATCATTATTATTTTTCTATGTATAAAAAATGGATTTGAAGACATGTTATACACTATTCTACAACATTTGCAAATTTCTTCAACACCTGCGGTTACACAATCAATATATGTAGTTTCCTTGTAAGATATACTTTTAATAGAAAATTTTACATTATGAATAAGTTAAGCCCCAGTCACCCCTGCTTACGTCTCAGTACACGTTCATAGTATATGCTAACTCTAACTCCGTTTTGACTCACTAAATAAAAAATCATACAACATAATTTTTCATCATATCATTAAAAATCAAAACAATATTTTCTATTCATGTTATTTTCATTCAGTTTTCTGGCTAATTTGACATACAATATAGTAAAGAATTATTGAGATGATTATGCTTATAAAAACATTTTATCATTATAATTTCAAATTTCCTTAGTTTATTCGATTCTTTTGATCGATGTATCATTGTTAATTTGAACAAAACAATAGTTCATAAAAAAATAAAATCATGTTGAAATATTTGTAAACCAATTGTATAAATGTACATAAACATCAGGACATTGGCAAAAAACATTTATTTTTGGAAAGGGGTGGCAGCAGTATCATCAATCAAATACAGCTGTCAGTAAACTTTTGGAGAACATTTTTATAACAAAATATTTAAACAGTGTATGAGTATTTGATATATTTACCATGTAGTAACAAATATAACGGAATATATTTATAAATTAACCCTTTAATTTTACATAAATAACCCAATAAGCGTTTGGAAGAAATATCAGGGAAATATCTTAAATTTTTCATTTAGAAGACAATCAAAGCAATATTTTGAACATATCTTCTTTTAATCAACTAAAAGATATACATATCGTCGATATTGTCAAAGAAAAATATATTAAAATATTTAAAAATTTAAAAAATAAAAAAAAAAACTGATAACATTGAGAATTCTTCTTTTTATAAAATTGCGAATATTAAGGTGAGTAAAAATTGTTTTGCATTATTTTAAAAATGCATTGCAAAGAAATTAAGCAAAATATATTTGAAACAAAATAATATATTCCTTTACCCGTTTACAATAAAAAAAGTTACAAAAATTTGTATTTATGTACAAAAATGATCTTTTTTAACTTCCAAATAATATTCACGCCTATCGCCTGTTTATAGATTTCGTATTACTAAGAAGTATTGCCTTCGGGATAAGTTTTCTACCAAATCGGATATCTTCCGCAATACGAAAATGTTTGCTGGCATGGCGAACACGTGTCTTTAGTTCAATATATATACGAGATATATAAAAAAAAAGTTGCGACATTTGAAATTGGCATTTTCAAAATATTTTCAAAAAATAATAATTTGAATTTCGATTTGCCACAAAATCGAAAGCTAATGAAATTAACTAATTTGGGACTTACAACCTATACCGACGAGTTCCCTCCGATATTATTAACCTGGGATATGTGATACATTTATTTATAATTTTTTTATTAAACATCAACGAGAAATTAAACACATAAATTAGAATAAATATAAATTTGAAATATGTGTACACAATTAAGGCGTATATACAATAGGCATAAAACTAAAATTTACGAAAAATTTGTCATACCACCACGTAGTGAGTAAATATTGTATAGGGTGTTTTTTAGAGGTTGAGAACTTTTATTTAAAATAAAACACATAAAGACTAACGAAATGATTTATTTTAAAATCTTATGTGATAGTTTATTATTTGGCATTTAGTATTAAAATATGGAAGGACCAATTTTCAATTTTTTATTGGTCTAAAAGTGACAGCTAAAAATTTATTTCTTCCATCAAGATAAAATAACCTTTCCCTAATGATTTTTCTGATAATCTTGAACAAAAAAAAAAAAATTGCCTTCATAAAAAATGACTTCCACTTGACAGTTGATTTGTATTGCAAATGTTGGGCAGTAAAAAAAAATTACGCAATTAACAGTCTAAAACATAAATTTTCCCAGCAAAAATGAAGCTGCCAAAGAAGCAATAAAAGCATCACTACTATGGCAAAGGCATCACTTCTTTTCTGATGGTTTCATCGATAAATTTAACATTAGCGTGTCATAGGATGGAAGTATTTAAATGTAGCTACTACACGCAGAGAAAAAACATGGTTGGGACAATCATATTCGAAGAGCATCATACATTTTTGTGTTTATAATTGTACCAACCATAGTCGTACTATAATATGGTTATCACATTATGATAATAAAATAACCATTAGTTTACCATAATATGGTCCCTACAGTTATATTATTATTCAAAAATTACCATATTATGATTTCAATATTATGATCTTGAATATGATCGCCTGTAATCAAAGTAAACTCAAAATGTTATCATATTATAGTCACCATAAATATATTGTATCATCCTTCTTATTATATTACGATTATTAATATACATAATATGACTATCTAATATCATGTTATGGCACATTAATAAGCATATTATGATTCTCATATATATATTATAAATATAAAATCCCAGCATTTAACAATATATGATTGTTTTTTTAAATCATTTTTGAAACATTTTTCAAAAATTTTAATGAATTTTTAGACAAGTTTTAAAATATTTTTGGATAATTTAAAAACTGGTTGTACAATTTTGAAAAATTTTTAGACAATTTTAAAATATTTTTGAACATTTTTAAATAATTTTTGCACAATTTTAAAACATTTTTTGTTTGGCAATTTGAAATATTTTTTACACAATTTTAAAATTATTTTGGTAAATTCTGAATTAAAACTGGAAATGATGTAGTGTTAAATAAAATAAATAATGCAAAAATGCACAGATTGCATCGTCATAAATATTTGAGGCTGAAAAATGCAAATGACAAATTAAAGGTCAAAAATATCTGTTTTTCTTGATTTTTTAAAACTTTTATAAAAATTGCAAAACTGCATAAATTCTAACCGTTATGAAATTTTAAACTAAAATATAAAAAATGATTTAATAAAAAATCAGAACTATTTTCTCAATTTATATAAATGGTTAAGATTAAAGAAAAAAAAAACGTTATACTATAACTTATGCTTTAGAAGTAATGAAGGGTGATTTTTTAAGATATGCATCGCGTTTATATCCAGATCACTGCATTTGAAATATAAACACATGAATGCTTTTGGAAGTGCCTTAGAATAATACCAAAAAATCATAAATGATTTCGGTTCAAAAATATTCCGCAGTTAACGCGATTTCTAAAAAAATCAGATTTTTTTTGTTTAATATTTTTATTTTAAAATTTTTTAATTGTTTTATAAATATGAATAACTTGCTATTTCCTTTTTATGTTTTTTAATATTAAAGCAACATTTTCTGAAGAAAATTTGTTATTGGATTGGGTGGTGTAAGGGAACACTCAAAAGACGGTATTAGTTGTGTCCCCCGAATTTGTTGCCAATCGACAACTGTCTTAATATTAAATTATATTTTTAGTTATGAAAGCCAATATTGTACAATTTAATATTTATATTCCACAGAAATATTATGTTTCACAAAATTTATTTAAAAAAAAAATATTTTTTAAAATTTTTCCGGTATCGAACCTGGGCAATCAGACTCATAATTCACAATCTAGCTTACTGCACCACAACTAGATTAAATTTTCTTTGATATATTTGCAATATCAGCATTTAAATGTTTTATTTTAATTAAAAAAAAAAATATTTTGTTAAATGTTTGGCTTTTCGGGAATTTAAACTCGGAAATTCTGAGTACTAAGCTAACTCTCTACCTACAAACACTTATGAATTTTTATGGCTTATTTTGAATTTAAACAATTTGTTGGGAAAATCAAAGTGAGTATAAAATTTGTTTATCAATACCAATCATTAGTGGCGTCTATTATCAATACAATCCACAATTCGGTAGCTTCTACTGAAACCCTAATTAATTGATATATTTGATCAGAATAACCGCACTTGTAGTTACCACTTTTAAATATCGACGATTTTTTAATAAATTTGATAGACTGTACCAAATTACTAATATATTCTAACTAAATAAAGGGTTGCTTTCACCGCACACAAATACTAAACGAATTTTAATTTAAAAGGTGATTGGAAATACCAATAATTGGGTAATAGGATTGATTTTTGGTTTATTTTTCCTTTTTTTTTAATTCCCAATACAACATTTATGCTTTAGTAATGGATCTTAGGTTATTCCAAATAAAATTAAATCCTCAAAAATAAACCAATCTTTTCTCTGGGTGAAGTACCATTAAAAAGGTTATATAATATTAGGTCGATTATTTGTTATTTCAATATCTAGTTATAGGAAGAAAAACCTGTACAAAACTTCGTTTTTAATCCGTTCTGATAAAAAAAAAGGTAATTGGCTTTGGTGCGAAAACTTTTTTTGCAATTTCGCATTTGGAAAAATTACAAAAGGTAATATCCCTAATGTACAACATTTTCTTTAGGAAGAATAAGAAAAATAATCATAGGTTCCTTTTTGGATATTTAAGGCCTAAGATATTTAAATTTATAAATGTATATACTTTTTGAAATTTCTGTAGTTTTAATTTGACTTGCTGCACATTGTTTGGTACATACATTTTGGTAAAAGTGTTACAATTTATCGATATAGAGAAAAACGGACAAAAATTCGTTACTATCGGGGGATTTCAAAAAAATATTTTTTCAATTCTAAATTTTAAGAAAAATTAAAATTAATTTTTGATCAATTAAATTAGAACACGTTCAATAGACATTTACACTAACATTTTGTGATAATATTTTAAATACAAACGAATTGATTGATTGGCCTACTATCAAAGAGGTTATAAACGAAGTGTTTGAAATAGGTCTGAGAAGTGTCACACTCAGAATATTATGTAGTTAACTGTTTGTAGTTTAATAAAAAAGTTTTCCGTTCCATTTAAAAATAAAGGAAGATACATTTATTTTTCAAAGAAACATCTATATTAACTTTTTTATACATTTATTCGAAATAATTTACTATCATTTACCGACTTTTTTCAGTTTCATTTATTTTTTTCATTTGTTTGAAATTTAATAAAAATTTACCCACAAAACGGAAACTTGTGGTTTATTGGTGTCCGTAACAGTAATTACAAATTTAAATTTTGTTTGCTGTCTGTTTCAAAAAAAAATATTCAAAAAATTTCAATTTGTTTTTTTATTTGAATTGGTTGTATATATACAAAATTTTTCAATACAAATTACAAGAACTTCATAAACACACATACAATATACAAACACATTCATACAAAAAGTGTTTATAGCTTCATATGCATACATACATTTTGTATTGTAAGAGTATATTAAAAAAAAAAACAAAAAATACCAAAACGGAAATAATTTCAAATAAATGAAAAAAACATTTATTTTTTAAGGATTGGTGGGTAAAATTTTGACATTTATTTTAACTGATTATATCAGTTGTTTCTTACGGATGTGTCAGTTGATTAATCAACATTTAAAAATAAATAACAAATGGCATTTAATTTAAATAAAAATTAAGTAGACCGGTTTTTAAATGAAATATCATATATTTTAAATGATATTTTCAGTTATTTTAACTTACAAACTTTTTTAACTGCAGAGCCCTGTTCACACAATATAGAATGCTTTCGCCAAAATACGTGTTACCATGTCGCTGAAAATTCATTATCTGCACCATCATTTGGAATACTTCGGTCATAAAACAATATTTTGTAGTAATAAGTTTGGAACGCTTAAAACAGTGCTTCAAAGATTGAACTCTATTTTGAATAAATTCTAAAATTTAAAAAAAAATCTCTAAAATTAAAAAAAACAACTAAATTGAAAAATCGTTCAAACAAACAAATAAAAAAAAATTAACCCAAAAACCAGAAATGCATAAATTGAAAAAAATCTTTTAAATTAAAGAAAAATCGTAGTAATTAAAAAAATCAGCAAATTTGAAAACAAAAAATAGGCAAAAACTGAGTAAAAAATCGTTCAAATTAAAAATAAATGTAAAAATATAAAAATATTAATAATGCAACGTGATCTGAAGATCTAGCCAAGTAACTGGAAACTCGAGATCTCGGGATGAAAAATTTTTTCTTTAGCCCTTTTAGTTTTCAAGATGTGGACCATTAAATTTGTATCAATTGCATAACTTTTTTTTAGTTTTGCGATTTTTTTTTTACTTTTTTTTTTTAAATAAGCGACTCTATTTAATTATAGCGATTTTTTTGTAAATTTTGACGATTATTTCAATTGAATGTTTTTCAAATTGCAGCATTTTTTAAATTTGTTTTTTTTTTAAGTTAAGTAATTTTTTCCAATTTGGCGAATTTGGGGTAACCCTTCGAGAAAAGGACCTATCCCGGGACACGTTATGTGATTGTAATAGGTACCGGTCAAGGAACCGGTATTTAATATGAAAAGGACTGGTCACTTTAACATGGCCTTGTCCTAGGAGGGGGCCAATTGCCCTCTGTGACATGTCACAGGACTGGTCTAAAAGAACATATCACATAACCAAAGAGCATGTCATAACCTTTAAACCGGTCACGTGGTAGATACTTTAGCAACCGGTCCTCTTTTTACCTACCTCGTGATATTTATTTTCGGCACGAGTCCAGCTTTCCCCTATCACGGAACAGGCCATAATTTCCAACCCACCCCTTTTTACCCGCATTTTTTAGTTAGTTAGTTTTTCCAATTTTAATAATAATTTTTTATTTTAGGGAATCTTTTTTTTTGGCGATTTTTCCGGTTTCCCCGTTTTTTTTTTAATTTTTAATTTTTGATTTATTTTTTTAATTTTTTGATTTTCTTGTAGTTTGTAAAAAATCTTCAGTTCACTTCAATTACAATTAATAACGTAGTTATTGATTTTATAAATTGTAAATCATACGAAACCAAATGGCATTGCCATATTACTTAATCGAATAAAACAATATCGATTGAATTTTTAAAATATGTAAATTGATTGAGTAAAAATTGTAAAATTTACAACAATTGAATTTAGTGATAGACAAATCGAATGATAAAAAACGAATGAAGTTTTTTTAAATTAAATTGATTAAAGCCAACTAAAAATTCATTCCCATTCATAAATTTAGTTCGATAATTCAATAATTGAATGAGGGGTTGTGAAATATGAAGAGAGAAATTGAGTTCATATCCCTGTTTTTTTATTCTATTTCGGTGGGCTTAAGTTCTATACGACCACCCAGCAAGAACATTGTGATGTATATGAGGGATAGAAAATTATTTCTTTACACTAAGAATATTATGTAGTTTACTGTTTGCAGTTTATTAAAAAAGTTTTCAGTTCCATTTAAAAATAAAGAAATATACATTTATTTTTCAAAAAAATATCTATATTAACTTTTTTTTTACATTTATTTGAAATGATTTACTATCATTTACCAATTTTTTTAGTTTCATTTATTTTAAATTTAATTAAAATTTACCCACAAAACGGAAATTTGTAGTTTATATGTGTCTGTAACAGTTATTACAAATTTACATTTTGTTTGCTGTTACACATACACATTCACACAAAAAGTTTCTATAGACATACATACATTTTGTAAATTAAAAAATTAACAAAAAATACAAAACGGACAATTTTTCAAATACAGTGGATTCCCAATTTAACGCACTCTCGATTTAACGAATTCGCGATTTAACGAACATACAAAATTTTTACATTAGGTACTGTGTATAACGAATTAAAATCCAATTTAGTACTCGGTTAAACGAACAAATATAAAAATACATATAAAAAAATTCGTAAAACTTATTTAAATACATACATATGTAAAATAAAATCATGATCTGGATTTATGAATTTCTACAAATAGATGGAGTGGTCAGGCAAACAGTTGTAGTCTTGGTCGATATTTTTCAACCGCCATTTCTGTTTGGGTGACATTTGTCAAATTGTATTTGACAGTTTTGTTGGTACATCCAATGCACCAACAATGTGTTAAAGTTCTTAAAAAATATAAAAATCCGCAGTGTTGGTGAAAAATCATTGTGAGCGACGAGGCATATTTCGACTTAGGTGGCTTTGTTAATAAACAGATAGCTTCTGCTGGGAAACTGAATATCCTTAATTGGCACACCAAAGGCCTTTAGACCTTCGTATTTTTCGAGAACTTTTTCCTCGCCGCATTATGTCAAAAAGCGAAGATTTCGATTAGCCCCCTCGATTTCCTGATTTGCCTGCCTCGACTACTTTCTTTGGGATGATGCTAGAGAACAACATTAGTGAAGAAATAGGAGCAATAACACCCATAATACACCAAAATATAATTAAACACACTTGCGCAGCGGCTAGATGCGGCCATTTAGCCGATACTATTTTTCATAACCCGAACTTTCATGTAATAAAATATTATTAAAAAACAAGTAAGAGCGGCTAAATTCGGCTATGGTTCACCATGGTTGGGAAAAACCTGAAGTTTATATATGGACATATATGGAATGGATAGATTTATATACGGACGCCTTTAAGAGGAAATTAACCATTTAGTTTGGTGATAAAACTTGGACTCGGGAAGATTTATGGTTCCAGAAAATAGGTATTTAAAAAAAAAATTATGTTTCGGGCATAACTTTTTTGTATCTGAACCGATATTTTCGAGTTTTTTCAGCAAATAAGTTATACTAAAGATTTTCGATCTTTTGCTATATAAGACGTATCCATAGGTCATATTACAGCTCTAGAATAGTGTTTGTTGTTTGTGTATAAAAGGTGAAGAGGTGAAAGAAAAGAATTTCAACAAATCGATAAAAGAAATCACTAGAGCTGCATGTGTTTTATTTCTACAAAAACGTTTGATTTAGCTGGCAAATTTGCATTTGGGATTTTATTTCGCTTTTTTATTAAAAAATATTTTTAATTTCTGTAGCTTAATTTTAAAAATATGAAGGAAAATAGTTTATAAATTTTTTTTTTATAAATTATTATAAGTTATGACCTAAAATAAATGCACTAAAAGGGAAATTATGTATAAAATTTTCTTAATATATGAGAAATAAAATGGTTTAAAAATCTGTTTATAAATTCTTTTAATTTGGAGCAAAAAATAGAAATAAAAACGTTTGTATTTTGTTTGTATCAGAGAGTTTTTATGAAAATTTTGATGTTTTTAGCCTATTTATGGATTACTTAATTATTAATATAAAATTTTATATAAATTAATTATTAAATGTTAAAAAAAACAAAAAAAAAGTCTTAAGAAAATAAATAAAAGTGAATTGACCGGGATTCGAACCCGCGGCCTTGGAGAAAAAAAAAAGTATTTGTGACATAGCGTCTAGACAACTGAGCTATTGAAGCTCACACAAAATCATCGTTAATAGAGGTACATATATAAAACTCTTCGTTCATTAGAGATTTGTTTGGTTTTTATTTAAATGACAAATCTTTGTATGTGTATGTAAAAGCTGGAGATGAAAGAAAAGAATTTCAACAAATGGATGTGTTTGTTATGCGTAAAATTCTACATACATATTAAACAAAGGGATTTTACGGAAAAAATTAGAGGTAGTCCTGGTTTTTTGCTAATATCTCAGCCATTTATTAACCGATCTGTCTGATTTTCAATAGCAAACAGAAATAGATCACATGTAACAGAAATAAATAACAATCAAGTCCTCATCATATCTGGGTTCTTCGGAAAACATATTTCAACACACAGACGGACAGATGGACATCGTTAAATCAACTTCGCTCTTCATAAGGACCCAGAATATATATGCTTTATAGAAATTACAAGCGGAATGACAAACTTATATATACCCTTCCACCTGTAGTGAAGGGTATAATATTGTACCGTTTATGATTTATTCAACAAACATATCGGCCTGGAACATATCGAACACACTGTATTTGATTTCCTTTTCTATGAATTATGTATTTATTTATTAGTTAATAGTATTTCCATCAACCTTTGATTATTTTTTTAAATTTGTGTAATATCCCATTCATGCTGAACCCCAAAATACATATTTTCGTTATTTTTAAGTTTTCGATTTAAAATTTGTATGAAATTTAAAAGTTGAAAACTTGAAAAAAAACAAAAATATGTGTTTTGGGGTTCAGTTTGAATGGGGTATTATAAAAAAGTTTGAATTTTTTTCAAAGCATTCAGAGACATTAATTTTACGAGAGCTTCCTGAGGAAGCAATTGAAAAAATTTTAAAAAAATCGCAAAAACAAACGTCAGTAACAAGTTTGTTTTAATAATTACTTTTTTATTAATATTATTTTTTTAATTTTTTAGTAATAACATATGATATTAATTGTCCTTTTAATTTGTTATTACATGAATAAATATTTTTTGTTTAGTACTGGATATAACGAATCTTTCGATTTAACGAACAGGACTGACAATAAATTGTTCGTTAAAAAGGAAATCCACTGTAAATGATTAAATCATTTATTTTTTAGGAAATTGGTAGGTAAAATTTTAACATTTATTTTAACTGATTAAATTATTTGTTTCTGTGTCAGTTGTTTAATCAACATTTAAAAATAAATAAAAAAAGTCATTTAATTTAAATGAAAATTAAGTAGACCGGTTTTTAAATGAAATATTATTTTTTGTAAGTGGTATTTTCTGTTATCTTAACTTACAAACTATTTTAAATGTATTATATTTCTAAATTGATATCGTCACCGGGAATTGAACACGCAACCTACTGTTTAGCAGTCCAACATGGTAACCATTACACCACAACGCCCAAATTAATGTTACATTTTTTTAATGTATTCGCATGTGATAGCAATCGATCGATTTAGAAATTTAAAAATGAAACAAAAATAGCAAAGAGAATTCAAATTTTTAAATCAAAAATTATTCAAAATATTTCAGATTGAAATTTCCAATTACAATCTTATTATCGATTTTCATCATATAAGAAGTTTTTTATTTTAAGGTTTTTGTATCAAAAATTAAATGTAGTTTAAATTCTATTGCTTTTTATTGGTAGCCACTTCTGCTTAACAGATAAATAAATCCGGATATTATTTACAGCAATTAAAAAACCGTTAAAGAAGTATAGAAATTTATTTTTATACCGTCAGTTTTTTAAACAAAAAAAAAAAAAAACGTTTGCATTGATACTTATTATACCTTCGATATTGTTTCACAGATTGGACAAAATTCATAAATTCTTTTTAGTTTCATGCTCAAAGTTATATTTGATATAAAGACATAAAAATGGACAATAAACTTGCTTAACATTTTCTAAATATAGAATAGAATAATGGTTATATCCTATTTTTGCTGGTAAAGCGTGTAAAAAAATGACTAAATCTAGACATAAAATGGCTAAATTTACAACACTAACAGCCATACTCTCAAGTGTAAAAATATTAAATGAATATTTTCTACGGTGATTTACAACTTTGTCTATTATAGTCTGTGACGGTTCAACTACTGTTTTTAATTCTGATTGGTTGCGTTAAATTAACGTTAAAATGGATGATTAACAAAAAGCTAGCGGAAACGACAGATGGCAACAAAGATGAAACAGTCATTTCATCAGGGATAAATACATAGTGTAAATTTCATCTTTGCCTGTATTGTGTTAATACTTATTTATTATCACTTTAATTAGTTTGATGAATAATATATATTGAATGGAAGAAATGCTATGAATTTTTAATATGAATGAAAATTATAAATTAAAGAGTATGATAAAAAAAATTCTTATTAATTTAAAATAATTATAAAGAAATATCTCATCTGAGGTATTGTGCTTTAATAACAAAATTAAAGTTAAAGAATTTATGTATTAGTTTATTTTTGTATTCCATTGTGATGCTATCGTGTGTGTCACATAATTGTTGGATTAAAACATGTAACGAACATGATCCAATTTCCCCAACTACACACTACTACTTCCTTGGTACTTTTAATAAAGCAAGCTCTTCTTTAATAAAAATGTCAACCCTAAGGTCCATAAAAATTTCCTTCTTTTCAAACTGCATGTGCTAAAAAAACTATAAATATTTAACTATGTCCAAAAATTGAAAAAAAAAAAAAAAAATAGAATAAGTACATTTTAAAATAACAAAAACTGTAATATAATTTCATATCAAATTAGGTTTGAAGTTACAAGCACTATAAACTTAAATTTGCAATACTGCACTCACAACCAACACTTTTGTGTAAAGCAGTCGGTGGGTGAGTGGCACAAAAAACAATACCAGCAACTACTTCATAGATTTTAACAACTATCTGAAACTTCTATCCCTTTAAAGTTTTAGTTATACTATATACATCAAAATAACTTACTACTTTGACTACGAATGATAGACAATAGGACTTATATTTATAACACTACACTGTACAACATTTCCTTCTCTCCTTCTAAAATATCTTTGAATACAAGTGAATTTTTGCTAGTATTAAATTTTGAAAACTTTAAGACAAATAACCATAAACCTTGGATACAATTTTGGTTTAACAAGAGTTTGTTAGGTTGACTGGTTGGATGATGGTTGGTTGGTTGGTTGGATGGCTGGAAGTTTCGCACATATACACACACGTATTTGTTGCTCAAAAATGATTGAATTTTACATACACTTAAAAAAATTAACTAGAATTTAGAAAATTTAACATTTTGAAATTAAAAATAAATTTTACTTAAAATTTGTTCTAAATTTCTAAATTATAGAAAAATTTTTCATCTGAGAAGTAAATTTTTATTAGAAACAGTCAAATATCCTCCCAGTTAATTCATACATCATCAAAAATTGTACTGTTAGTTAGGAAATGTTTCCTTGGTTTTAAGAAAAATTTTATTTTATTTAAGTTCATTAGATAATTTTTTATACTAAAAACTTAAACTTAACTCCCTAAAAATAAGAAAATATTTTCTAACTTTAAGTTAAATAGTACTTTTTTCAAGTGAAAATTAACCTTATATTTGATAAAAATTTTCTAATAAATATGAAACTGTTTCTATGGTAAAGGTAACATATTTTACCACATATTTAAAAGTACTTTACACTCATTGGAGGACTTCCTCTTTGTGAGGACACTGCTTCAAGCTTTTTGGTATACATTTTTGTATTTAAATTAAATTGAATTATACTAAACTTTTCCTATAATCTCGAGTCAAACTAAAAATGCATTTTCATACATATAAGTATTAAAAAGATCAACTATAAAATATAAAAACTTCAATATTAAAATATAACTTGGCACGGTTAAAAGAATTGTTTAAACATATGTAAAAACAATTTTAAAAAACACATGTCTTTAGTATTAGCTAATAGCTAATTTGGACATACGGTAAACAAAGGAGAATATAAATAACACAAAAATAGTTAGTAAATTTCATCTGTACTCAATAATAAAAATCAACTGTATATTAGCATAAAATAGCTTTTTCCGTTGATTTGTGAGTTAAATAGAGATATTTACAATTGGTATTTCGGCACAAAGAATGTTGATGAAAGTCGTAGCTGACCAGAAAATGCATTCCATTCGGCTGGTGTCTAATAACTTTTTCTGTGTATTCTCCATGTTTACTAAAATTAAAAAAAAAAAATAAGGAAAAAATTTTTCATTTGAAAAAAAACTTTTCCTATGATCTCGAGTCAAACTAAAAATACATTTTCATACATATAAACTTGTGTATTTAAAATATAAATTGAATTTCATTAGCAAAAAGGTAAAGAAAATTAAAAAAAATGTACTGCAGGATATTCTGAAACGTAATAAATTGTGACAAAGACAGATCCTTTTCGTAGTAAATTGAAAATAATACATAAAAAGACGCCCTAAGTGACACACGGCATCTATGGCTAAGGAACACTGGGGGTTCTTTGTCTTCTTAAATTAGCTAAATAAAAAGAAATTGTTGCAAAATTACAAAATATCAATACAATATTACGTTTCTTGTTATTATTGGAAAATGTGAAAAATCATAAGTTTATTTTATGGTATTTTTAGCTTTAACTTTTATTGACATATATAAATTTTAACTTTTTTTATTAAGTGAAAAAAAAATTGTTTTATTGCCTTCGATAAATATAAAGTTTAATAGGCGCTACGTCATTTATAGGAAAGCCGTTATGCCGTAATGCATAAAATGTGCTTGTATTATTTTGTAGTGTGGTCAGCAAACAAAATTGCTAACAAAATTTTAAAATATATTTTAAGCTATTTTAAGTTTATTATTTAAGACTGTTAAGATTGGAGATGGACCATTTTTGACTCACACACGATCACGTACCAAAAATTGCAATCATGCACAAATTTTTTTTTTTAATTGGTTACTTTATTTCTTTTATTTACGTTTTCCAACAAAAAAAATCCTATACCTAAGTTTATTATTTTTCAAAAATTAGAAAACTTTTATAAAAAAAAATATTTTATTAAAATTTTTAAAATTTATATGAACTAAATTGCATGAAAATGTTTCTTAGAAATAGTTCATCAGTTTCTAAAACCAAATAAATTTTTATTATTACATAGAAAAAAATTTCTTAATTTTTGTTTTTAACTGCATTAACTAATTTTTAGAAAATAATTCTTATAATTAGAAAATGGTGGACATAAAAACTGAACGGAATTTAGAATTTTAATTGAATGATTTTAATAGATCTTAGAAATGGTTTTCTAAAATATAGTTAATTTTACTACTTGCGAAAAAAAAAAAATTACCACACCTTAAGTTCAAGTCACTTTCTCATTTTAAGTTAGACATATTTTTTTAACTCAATGGAGTGAATTATGTTCTAATTTTTTGGACTAAACTTAATTTTATTATATTTTCGTATGCATAAGTCATAAGGAAGGTTTGAACTATTTCTGAGTATATAAACTATTATTATAGGAATTTTTATTCATTTTAAGAATTTTTTTTGAAGTTTTAAAAAATTTTTACTTAAATTGTGAAATTTTTTTTAAACTATTTTAAAAGAAATTTTGTGTTAATTTTTAGTTCACGTCTTTTTTTCAGTGTACATATACAATTTTTTTCTCAAGACATTCCTATTGGCCATGTTTTACGTAGGGAAAGTTTTTCCAAATTGGCATTTTGGACATTTTAGATGATAGTGATCTGTCACTTTTAAATTGTTCTTAAAGAATATTAGCATGAGCACAAGGTATATCCCCAGAATTTAAGGCGGGGTTACCATAACACTCGTAGAATCTAAAAAGAGTGTTTTAGTTTACCTTGTGGTAGCGTTCACGATTGCTGGTAATTTACCACACTCACAATATTATTTCGTTAAAAATAATCTAAAATATATATATTTAATTAATCGAAAATACAATCAAAAAGAGGACTACTGATTTTTCATTATATTCAGGCCATTTTGTTGTTTATTTTAAATCATTGTTTAATAATCGACAATGGTAGCGAAGGCAATTGAAAGTTGTTTTAAATAAGCATCAATTTTGAACTTCCAAAAAGTAAAAAAAAAAACGATTTTTGTGGTTTGTTTTTCAAATTGAAAGTTTTTTTTATTTGTATGTAATTTTTAAAACACAACACAACGTACATATTTTTTTATTTTCTTATGTGTATCTATATTTGAATAATTTCTTGAATAAAATTTATAATTGTCTTTAAAGTTTTAATTCATAATGCAAATTTTCAAAATAATACAGTAAAGTAATTTATACCAGGTTTTCCCAAAAAACATTCACCCGATATTATTTCTTAGTAGAGGCTACGGTTAGAAAGACCGGTTAGACCGGTTTTAACTATCTACTCGGTGTTTACAGTCTAGACCGGTCTACCCGGTTAACCGCGCTATAGAAATTACAATTTAAAAAAATCGATAGCTTTTTTTTCAAAATTTATAATAACGTATCTTTAGTTTATAAATGCCTACACATTTCGTACAATACAAATTTAAGTGTTGGTCCAATATACGGTCTTTTAATGCCGTTGTTCGCAATGGGTCAAAAATTTGTAGAAACAATATAGACATAACTGAACAAATTTATATAAGTTGTGGGTCAAAAATATTCCGAAACTGCCCAGCAAAAACATGGTAATGACATATCATTACTTTATACATTACTTTGTAATGAGTACTCCTTCAGCATTATTTTTTAAATAAAAATAATGTATTGCCTATAATATGTTACTTATTTTATTATTTTGAATTAAATAATAATAAGTTACCTGTAAGGGCTTACCTTTTCTATTATTTTAATATAAATAATAATAATTTTTTAAATAACTTTATTTATTAATTTGTATTTTATTAATTTATGAATTAAAAGTGTTTAATAAAACAAATTATCATGTAAATGAACAGGAAAAATCTTACTAATTAGTTTAGAGTAGTATCGAATTAATTTATTTTAACTTATTTGTGATTACGAATATTACAAAAAAGGTTAAATATCTTGGGGCAAAAATCGAGTTTTAACTGTAGTTTCGAAATATCCTTTTTATAAAATTTTTTTAAAATTGTAAAGAGATTGAAAATTTTGGAGACCAATATTGGAATTAGGAGAAAAAATCTATAAAAATCAAATCAAATGAAAATTACTTGAATTTCAATGCGACTAAAACTGAGCAAGAACTGTATGTTTAAAATTTTATCAGTTTCCTGTAATAAATGAAATGAACCAATTCCAAATATCTCAATGTTTCTAAAAATTAAAGGAATGGATCATGTCCTACCAAGATATTGATCCCCTGTATTATCCAATAGGATCCGAGAAAATGTGTTCCAAAAATTATGCAAAAATATATATTTTATTAAGAAGTTGTGGTGATACTATTGGCTCTGAGACCATATTGATCCAAATAGTTAGGATTGTGTGAAAGAAACAACGATCATCTGTCGATACAAGCCACTTTTAAGAAAATCGGTTAAAAATAGGCTAAATACGACAAAAAATATAAATGGGACATTTATCAACCATTGCCCGTCAAAGGGTTAATTTCTATATATTTTCTTTTGGGAAGAAAAACAGATTAGAAATTGGGATTCACAACACTGCATCGCATTACCTTGTTGCTTACTCAAAGTTAAATTATAATTGGTTACCGGAAGTTAAAAAATAATGCGTTACTAAATTTCTTACAGAAAAATAAATAGTAATTGGTTATTAGTAACCAATTATTAATATGCATACGTGTAATCCATTATTCTTTATTTTTTCGTAAGCTTGCAAGTAAGCAAAACACCTTACCTTTTGGGACATGCCATATAAAAAAAGTTAGAATTATAATATAAAGGGTAATAGATGAAAACCTTGGAGTTTAGATTACTAGACTCTTTATTTGGTAAGGTGTGTTTTTGCTGGGTGGTTAAATTTAGAAAGTTCTGGGCAGTTCATACATTTATATGAAAACGCCACTGTCTTTTTCGATCCCATGCCCGCCGTTATTATGACTTGGCTTACTATGGACTTTGCAGAAATATTCTAGACGTAATTCTGACTTGAAACTGTAAACTTTTTTTTTAACTTGTGGAACAAAAATATTCCAATACTGGTCCTTAAATTCAAAAAGTCCTTTAGTTTGCATATATTTATTGGGAAATAACACGCTGTTTAACGGTCCCATGTCCGCCGTTATTATGAATTGGCCTACAATGGACTTAAATATATATATTACTGGATCTAATTTGATTTGCTAGTTCTTGGATTAATTAAGATAAGCTAGATATTATAGCAGATATGAAAAATATTTAATTGGATATGATTAGATATTGGGCCAATTAATTTTTTTTAGTAGGGAAACCATGCTCAAGACACTGATGTATAATAATTTGTATGAGTTTTTGTAACAACTTTTTAAAGTTGTTAAGTTTTATATAGTTTTCCGAAAAAAAAAAAATACTAAAAATTCCATAAAAATTGGAACTTTAACCGTTGTGTTTCACAGTTTGAAGTTCTTCGATTAAAAATCGAAAGTTGAATATATGGTGATATGTAACCTCATACATGAGACCATATATGGGAATATATTGAACCAAATATGGATATGTATGATAAGCTTTAAATATATATGATCCTATATGAGCCCATATATGGTCATAAATATCCACGATTCCATTTTTACCTGGGCGTGATACAATTTAGTTCCATAGTAAAAGATAAGAACGAAATGTTCAAATACTGAGAATACAATTTTCATCACAAATTTGTCCAGGCCTCAATTGTACACTATTTATGCGTATGTTTTATATATGTGTCTACACTAAACTTATATACAGATTTATTAGTATATTTATCCAACACCATTGTACAGGTTGGTTAAAAAGTTCCTGCGCTCACCAAGAGATGGCACTGCTAGCTCCAAACTTTTTTTTCCCAAGTTGGTATAACTGTTCTGAGAACACATGCAAAGTTGCAAGTCATTCTGTCAATTCTTTCTTTGTTTACAAGTCATTTGAAGTTGACGTGTCATTGATTTTTTTAATATGGAAAAAGTTGAATATCGTGCAGTTATTAGATTCTTTGTTTTGAAGGGTTTAAAAGCAAAGGAAATTTATGAAAAATTGTTAGAAATGTATAAGGAGTCCTCACCTTCAAAACGCACCATTGAATTTTGGGCTGGTGAATTTAAACGTGGTCGTACCAGCCTTGAAGACGATCCACGCGAAGGACGACCAAAAACTGCAACCACATCAGAAATCATTGAGCAGGTACATAATATGGTTAGTGAAGATCCAAGTTTGACTAAACGTGAAATTGCTAATGCCATAGGCATCTCAGACGAACGAGTACTCCATATTTTACATGAAGAATTACGTATGAAAAAACTGTTTGGAAAGTTAGGGCCGCACACATTAATAATTCAACAAAAATTTCTCAGCGTATTTGGAGCGTTTTAAGCCGAATAAAACCGACTTCTTACGTCGTTTTGTAACTATGGATGAGACTTGGATCTACCACCATGATCCTAAATTGAAACAAGAACGTTTACAGTGGACTGAAGCTGGTTGTTCAGCTCCAAAGCAGGTGAAGTCACAACGATCAGCAAAAAAGGTTATGGCATCAGTTTTTTGGGATGCAAAAGGAATTTTGTTGATTGATTATTTTCAGAAAGGTAAAACAATCAACTCTGAATATTATTGCAGCCTTTTGAATTAGCTGGATGAAAAAATTCGTGAGAAAAGACCTGGTTTAAAGAAGAAAAAAATCATTTTTCATCAAGACAATGCACCTGCTCACAAAAGTGTTTTGACGATGGCTAAATTCAAAGAATTAAAGTACGAATTGCTTGAACATCCACCGTATTCACCAGATTTGGCTCCCAGTGACTACTATCTTTTCAAAAATCTCAAACAATTCCTTCGTGGAAAGCGTTTTTCGTCGAATGAAGAGGCCATAGCAGCCGTAGACGGTTATTTTGCAGAGCTTCCGGAGAACCATTATAAGGATGGGATAAAATTATTGGAAGATCATTGGAACAAGTGTATTGAGCTTCTAGGAAATTATATTAAATAAAAAAATATATTTCGTAACAAAAACAGTATTCTTTCTTTTCGAGCGCAGGAACTTTTCAACCAACCTGTACCTACTACTAAGCATTTCTATCTCTATATTGTTGTTGATAGTAAATGGTAGAAAACAAAAATTTATTTCCAAACAATGTGCAAAATTTGAATTTTGATGCCTTCAAATTATCACCAGTCAAAGAAACCGAAGTAGAATATATAGAAAGTTTCTCTTATCTTTGTAGACAATTTTTTGTATATACTTTTTTTTGCAACATCCCAACAAAATCCTAGATATTTAGTTTCATTGCTAATGCCTAAATTATATATAATTCGGTATCAGAACTCATTATTTTTATTAGACAAAGTCAGTTTTGTAAGTAGTTGTACATATCCGCTGCAGAAAAAAAAACACAAAAGTTGTATGTACACCTGTTTACTCGCTGCATTACAAATATATAAAAAGTAGTTTCATTGTTATATTATACAGGGTTACTATTTCAACAGTTACCAAAATTAAGAATTAATTCGACACAAATTATGTATGCAAATTATTAAGAAGTCAGCAGTAAGCTTGACTGCTTCATTTTTTTTATACAATATAATAATTTTATTATATAACTACTTATTAGCTTAGCATATACAATATTAACCAGAAAGTTTTGTTTATAACTGGTTCTAAATATATGTTAAAAAGGAAAAGTTTATTTAAGAGACGATTTCGTATACCAGGTTACTAGAAATATTCTTCGAAACCACAATTCCAGTACTCACCTTAACAGTAGCAATTTTAAATCTAGATAATAATTCTTTTGCATAAACAGGCTTTAGTATTAATACTTAGCAAAATAAAATGGTTGTTATTCTTTACGAATCTCTTTTTCAGAACATCCAAAGATGTTAATAGTGCAAATTTTTCAATTTGTAAGAAGTCATTTTAAACAACTTCCAAAATGTTGATATTAGCTCCTACTTATGAAGTCATAAGAATTAATTTTTTTTTTAACAATTCCATTTAATTTTAATATTTATTTATAACAATTTATTAATTATAAATATATTAAAATAAAAACAATTATTTAGTTGGTGCCTAAATGGTTAATTGCTGCAGTTATTTAATGCCGTATTGAAAACATATTTTGCATACCAGTGATATCCACTCTGTCCTGGTCGGACTAATAATTCTTCTTGTGTTTAAAATCACAAGCCACTCTCTATTTTTATTTTATAGTCCCTATATATAAAAACTTCTGTAAACTAATGAAAAAGTCCATCTGATCATTGATTTTTAAAAGCACCGAAACAAACTAATACTTCCCCCCCCAATGACACGCCAATGTTAAAATCATTAATGATTCACAAAAAATTTTCACAACTTCGGTTTCAGTAGATGTAGTGTTTAACTACTTCTTCCTCAGCTCTTATTTTGCTGGGTAACTATTTATATTATGGAATAATCATATGTGCTACAACTGAAAGTGGAAAAACTTCTGTGACAGAGGATATTGTTCTGCAACAATTTCTTTGGGGAAAGATAATTTTGCTGGGTAACTTTTGTCTATAAGATAAGAAAATACAAAACAATTTATTAATATGGCATTAATATGGTTAAGCTAGATATGAAACTTTTTTTTTTACAGAATACGACATAATATAGTTGAAAAGTTTTATTTGGTTTTTAACTTAAGCTAAATGCTCAACAACTTGTATCGGTTTTTGTAAAAGATAAAAGATTTATATAAAAACATAATCAAATTGTTCGTCAAATATTAATTCAAGAAATACATTTTTGTTTTAAACACTAAAAATATCTGAAGCTTAATTTTTTTTATACATTTTTTTAATTATTACATTTCTTTGTTTTTTAATATTATTGAAAGAGGACTCTGAATTTGAAACAATGTTGAATAAAATTCCAAAATAATATAATTTAATTTTTTAAACATATTCGGTGAAAGCATTTAATTTTAATTTATTTATTTAGTTTTTTCAATACAACAAGATTCAATCTTATAATTGTAGTACATGAATAAAATTTCCAAATTGTTTCACAATAATTTAAATAATATAATAAAATCAATTAGAAATTATAAAAAAATAAAAAGTTTAGTTTTTAAAACAATATTAATACAAATAATTTAAAAAACATTTATATTTAAAACATTAAAGTTTCCAGCAAAACCACACATTACTAAATAATGGGTATAGTAATGTATAGCCGATGGATTACTTTACACCTTACCTCATTGATGAATTTTACAGGCGACGAGCCTCAAAGTAATGTATATACCCATTACTTTAGAGGTGATAATGTAAGGGGCTACTTATTAAGAAAATTATTACAAATATTTTATTTAAAATATTTGTAATCCCATCTAAAAATCGAAATATATATGAGCATACATGATCATACATGGGCCTGTATATGATCATACATGGGCATACATGGTCATATACGTCCATACATTGTTCAATATATGACCATACATGATCTCATATATGATCATATATCTTCGGATCCGAAATTTGAGGGTATACGGACGTATATGATTATATACGAGCATACATGAATAATATATGAGCATGTATGATAATATATGCACATATATCACCATATACCCTCAAATTTCGGATCCGAAGATATATGATCATATATGAGATAATGTATGGACGTATATGACCATGTATGCCCATGTATGATCATATACAAGCCCATGTATGATCATGTATGCTCATATATATTTCGATTTTTGGATGGGATATTAAAAATAATTTGGCAAGATGGGAATCGAACCAGGGAAATCTGGTTGCCAGCCAAGAACTCTACCCACTGAGCTATCGACGCATATAGTATTTGATTGCTTTAAACTTAAATGAATTGTCGCGCTTCATTTTTTCGCTAGTGTTGTCAAAACAAACATACATTATCCTTTTGCTTACAAAAAAAAAAACGCAAAGTAATGTATCTAAAAGTAGATTTTCAATAATATTTTGAATTTTCTTATTTTAATTTTTTCTCTACACAGGGAAAACCGATTCATTGTAATATGTAATAGAATTTCTTGCCAACTAAATTTTGGAGTTGTTGCCATTGGATATGATTACATATAATAATATATAATTGGGTATAATTAAATATAATAATATATATAAATATAATTATATATAATATAATTATTTATAATTTGAAAAGGAACAATTAAGTCTCATTAGTTCAGTCATGATGTGCAGCATTTTTTCTCAATTCATGAATAACAGGTGGCGCAAAAGTAATCCTCCTATCAGAAAATGCTATAAATTTTGCGATTGGCCCCTAATGTCAGTTCTGTTTTGACATTTGTGTAGTAAACACATGCGAAATACACGTTAATAAACAATGTTACGCTACACTGCTCCAGAACGCGGAATATTGGTGACTATTTATTTGAGCAATAATGAAGATGATTTTTCATCAAAAATAATCATGAGTGATGAGGCCCATTTCCATCTTAGCGGGTACGTAAATAAGCAAAATTTACGCTTCTGGGGCACTGAAAATCCGCGTGTAACCCACGAAGAGCCATTACACCCGCTCAAAGTCACTGTATGGTGTGCTGTTTTCGCTGGAGGAGTCATCGGACCTTTTTTCTTCGAAGACGTCGCGGACCAAACGGTTACTGTGAATGGTGAGCGCTACAGAGCAATGATCAACGAGTTCTTTTTGCCGCAACTTGATGAATTGGTATTGGAAAACATGTGGTTCCAACAGGACGGTGCAACGCCACACACTGCACGTGCCACAACCGATATGCTGAAGGATGCATTTCCCGGGCGCCTAATCTCCCGTTTTGGCGATTTGCACTGGCTAGCAAGATCGCCTGATTTGACCGCTCCAGACTTCTTTTTGTGGGGCTTTTTGAAGTCGTGGGTTTATGTCAACAAGCCTCAGACTCTTGCAGCTCTTAAAGACAATATCCGTCAAGAATGTGAGGACCTATCGCCGGAAGTTTTGGCCAAAGTGATGGAAAATGCCATAAAGAGGTCTCAAATGACAATCAACTGTGGCGGCGGCCATTTACATGACATCATATTCTCGACTTGATGTAAAAAAAATTAAAAGACCAAATAAAAATAATCCACAAGAAGAATCAAAGTTTTTCATTTTTTTTTTTTAAATTACAGCCTAAAAATATCGGAAGGTTATTTTTGCGCCACCCTGTGTATAAATCCCAACGATATAATTATATATAACACAATTATACGAACAACGTAAAGTCAACGATTATGCATAGCAGTGTTAAAATTCCGAGTTAAAATTCTGGCGAAGGTATTGCTTTTTACAATTTATTTTGTTTTGTTTCTAATTTAATTTTTTTTTATTTATTAAGAAACGTTTTTTAATTAACTAGAATCCGTTTAATATATATTTGGATATTGTCTGATACAATTAGATCTGGCATTTTTTAGATAAATTGGAATCTTACTTAATCTCTAAATATATCTAACAAATTGGCAAAAATGTTGCTGGATCTAGAATATTTAAATAGACATTGCGCCAGATCAAGTTTTTTGTACTAAGGTTTTAAAAAAAAATTTTTTACTAGATAAGCATCTGTCTAAAATTTCTTTCAGATAGAACGAAAAAGACTGATGAACCCAAAAAATTTATTATGAATTTTCAACTTTTTCTTATGAACTGGGGCAGCTAAAAAAATCTGTCATAAGGATCTGTGAGTCCTCGAAGTGAGACCTAATTTATACACAATTTTTTAACATATGTGATGAAAGAGGATAACAGAAAAAGAATATCCTTTGGGATAAAAATAATAAAAAAAAGACACGAACCAAAAAGTAATCCAAAATTTTCTTTAAAATAGTTTAAAAATTTTCCTCAATTTTATTAAAACTTAGAAAAATTTTCTTAAAATGAATAAAAATTCCTGTTTGGGTAAAAACGAAATAGCTTATGTACTCAGAAATAGTTTAAACCATTCTTAAGTAATTTTTTTTTGATTTTAGGAAAAAAACTAATATATTAAATTACACTTTATCAATTTTTAGGAAAAACATCTCAGTTTTAAGAAATTTTCATATTTAAAGGTAATAAAACTAAGTTTAGTTAAAAAAATAAGAAAGTACTTAAACTTAATGTGTGTTCATTTTTTTCGCAAGTAGTAAAATTAACTAAATTTTAAAAAATCATTTCTAAATTCAGTTTTTAAGTCTAATTTTTAAGAGTTGTTTTCTAAAAATTAGTTAAGGCAGTTAAAAACAAAAAGTAATAATTTTTTTCTAATGTTAAAATAAAAATTTATTTGTTTTTAAAAACTGATGAACTATTTCTAGTGAAAATTTTCATGCAACTTAGTTCAGATAAATTTTAAAAATTTTAATAAAATATATTTTTTTTCAATTATAGGTTTTCTAATTTTTGAAAAATAATAAACTTAAGTATAAGTTTTTTTTTTTGTTGTGAATCATTTAAATTATTTTCAATATTCTTTAAAAAAAAAAAAAAAACAATCAATAAAAAACAAATTAGCGAGTTTTCCTAATTTTCAAGAAAAAATATTATTAAAGGAAACAAATTAAAGTAACCATATAAAAAAATGATCGTGCATGATTGTAATTTTTGGTTCGTGTTCGTGCGTGAGTCAAAAATGACCCATCTCCAATTTTAACAGCCTTATATATTGAACTTAAAATAGCTTAAAATATAGGAAAATGTAAAAAGTTTCGAATTTGCGCTTTTATGTAATAATTTTGTTTGCTGACTACAATACAAAGTATAGCAAGCACATTTTATACATTACGGCATAATGGCTGATCTATAAATGACCTTGCGCCTATTAAACTTTATCAAAAGCACTAAAAATATTTTGTATTCAAGTTTAAGCTAAAAATATCACAAAATAAACTTATGACATTTTTCTATTTTCCAATAATAACAAGAAATGTAACTGTGATATTTTGTATTTTTGCAACAATTTCCTTAAACTAGTTAATTTAAGAAGACAAAGGACCCCCAGTGTTTCTTAGCCATAGATGCCGTTTGTCACTTAGCGCGTCCCCAATGTGGAGACGAAATATTAGAAGAAAATAAAAAAAAATCATTATTTTTTGTAAAATGATCTTAAACTTGACTTAAAAGAATAATATAACAAAAATGTATAGCTAAAAGCTTAATAAAAGCAGTGTCCTCACAAAGCGGAAGTCCTCTGAAAGTGGAAAAATACTTATACAATGAGTGTAAAGTGCTTAAAAATATATGGTAAAATATATTACCTTTAGCATAGAAACATTTTCATATTTATTATACATTTTTTATCAAATTTAAGGATAATTTTCACTTAATAGAAGTGCTACACTCAGAAAAAAAAGTTAGTAGAAAAATTTATAAACGGTTTTCAATCCCAATTTACTATTTTTGTACTGATTTTTAGTAAAAAAAATTATTATTTAGCAAATCTTTTTGCTATTTACATTTTACAAATTACAGAGTATTTACAGAATATCTACAAATTTTCGTTGCTAATTTCAGAAATCATTTTACAAATTTTTGAAAACCGATTTGCTAAAATTAGCAAAAAAATTACTAATTTTAAAAAAGTCGATATTGATGGAAATGTTATTTTTAATAATTTAAACTTATACATACAAACTTAAATTGCCCTAAAATGTTACATAGGATTAAAAAAGGGCTCGGAAGTGAAGATACTGACTCATGTCTTAAAATAGGACATCCACTTAAAATAGCACTAAAAAGTTTTTTTTTTTTCTAAAAATCAGCCCTAACAACAATTTAAATTTCACCTTAAAAGTAAAAAAAAAATTGACTAAAATATTTTTCAAAACAGAAATTACCAAATTAAAACAAAATGATAAATTCGTTTGTGTTTTAAAAATTTTTAAGATTTTTAAACCTTTGATTTTTTTTTTCATTTTGTATAAAACATCTTTTAAAAAATATAATTAAAATTTTTGATGCTCGATAAAAAAAATAAATCTAAAGCTTTGTACTAATATTAATAGTATTTAGCAATTTTTTTGCTGATTTCAGCAAACTTATTTTAAATTCCACTTTACAAAAAGTCTACTAAAATTTAGTAGCGGCTACTAATTTTTCTACTAATTTCATTGTACTACACGTCAGCAGACATGTGTTGCTAAGATTAGCAAAAAATACCGCTAGGCTCAAATTAGCAGAATTTCCCGTAATAACAGCAAAATTTTCAGTTGCCATTACAGACTTTTTTTGGTGAGTGTATTTAACTTGATGTTAGAAAATATTTTCTTATTTTTAGGGAGTTAAGTCCAAGTTTTTAGTAAAAAAAATATCCAATGAACTTAAATAAAAAAAATTTTTTCTTAAAACCAAGGAAACATTTCCTAGCCAACAGTAAAATTTTAGATGATGTATGAACTAATTCGGAGGAAATATTACTGTTTTCTAATAAAGATTTCGTCCTCAGCAGTAAAAGTTTTCTATAATTTAGAAATTTTGACCAAATTTTAAGTAAAATGTGTCACTTAATTTCAAGGAAAATTATATTAAATATTGATAAAAAGTTTTTTTGGCGCAGTTTTCATTCCAACTTTTCCTCCAAACAAGTTAATTTTTCTAAATTCTAGTTAATTTTCTTTTTTGAATGTATGATTTAATTCACTGAAGATATAGTTTCTGAATTTTTGAGAAAAACGTTCAATCAAATGGGATTTTATATGTGAAAGTGCTCTCTTTAATGACTTGTGATAGACCCCTTAGAAATTTGAAACTTTATAACGAGAATCTTAAACATAATGTAAAATTAATTTAAGAATTAAATTTTTTTCTAAATATAAACTACTGGTAGCGAAGTATCAGTCTTTTTAAGTATTTACTTGTATTACTAATTTTTAATACCTTCTAACAAATAATTAATCCTTTTCTTTCAGGTATGTTTTAATTTGTTGCTCTTTATAAATATTTATGTGAGTACAGAATTCTTATTAATTGCATATTATGGTATTTTAGCAATTATAATTGCTAATAATTATAATTATCTAACAATTTCTTAGAAATGATTAAATATGATTTTTTTTTTAAATACTTATTCATTGAAATTTCATTTAGTATTTCTTTTCATACTTAAATTTATAATTGAAATCATTATATTAATTTTAACAAAGAAATATAAATTTATTGTCCATTTATCATATTATTTGTGTAATTCCTCAAAAAAGAACTCTATCAAGTATACGATATTATGGGAAGCCACGAATCTGTCATAACATTACTTTAGGGTTATTTGCTTGTTATCTTTAATATTTTTTGCTTTCAATCATCAAATGTAAAAAAGGCTACTTGTTTTAGCCTTAAGCATTAAAACAAAAGGTTTTTTTTTTGTGTACAAGTTGAATGTTGGTAATTAGTATGATAAAAAATAGAAAACTCAATGAAGGGAAGTGATGTTGATTGAAATGCTTGAATGCAAGCATCACAGAAACAGATATTTAACTATTTGTAGAATGTGACATAAAGGTTTTGATTTTTATTTTTTATTGATAAGGGAATAAATATTTTAATAAGTTTTTCTTTTTTGTAAAGAATATAAAACCAAGAATAGCGGTTTGATTTATTTTATTTTAAAACTCATGTTTTGTACTTATTTTACAACATTTGTGCAGCTTAACAATTAAAGAAATGTGAAAAACATTTAAACTGGGATGGACAGCAAAAAAATATCCCAGCCAAACCACACATTATCAAATAATGGTTAAAGTAATGTATAGGCATAGAGGCCGATGGATTACTTTACACCTTACTTCATTGATGAATTTTACAGGCGATAAGCCTAAAATTATTGTATATACCCATTTCTTTAGAGGTGATAATGTAAGGGATTACTTTATGTTTACGAGAATGGAAAAAGTAATGTGTCTAAATATAGATTTTTAAAACAGAGGAATTTTTATTAAAAAAAAAATTAATACAAATATTTTATTTAAAATATTTGTAATTTAAAATAATGTGGTCATGATGGGAATCGAACCAGGGAACTCTGGTTGCCAGCCAAAAACTCTACCCACTGAGCTTTAAACTTAAATCAATTTTTGCGCTTCGTTTTTCGCTAGTGTTGTAAAAACAAACATACATTACCTTTTTGCTTACAAAAAAACACAAAGTAATGTATCTAAAAATAGATTTTCAAAAATATTTCAATATTACTTTACATTTATATATTATATATTACGTAATCAATAATGAGTAACTTATTACTTTATGCTTGCAAATAATGAAAAAGGTAACGAGCTATCATTGTAAGGTAACGCATGAGAATATCGCACCCATTACCAAAGTTTTGCTGGGATGTAGTAAAAGAAATCCTTTCGTATTAATTTGCTATTTAATGCAAATTATAACTACCTTATTGCAATTAAATTAAATTATTTCTATATTTTGTCTAACTGATTGTCAACCTAAATGAAAAGTGCCTTTCGGTTGCGACAACCAATAAATTCGGTTAGCATAACTAAATTCAAATGTGATTGCTGAATATTTTGGGTATTGCATATTCAGATGTATTAACCGAATTTTCTTGTGAAAACCAATATTTAGTTGTATCAACCAATTTTGTTTGTAGACACCGAATTTCTGTTGGAAATTGACCGATTTTTTTTTTGCTATGTGTAGTTGCCTACTGGGTTTTCTATGTCCATTTGATAGTTATCTACGCACTGACATTAATCAATTTTCTCTAAATATCGCACATCTTGTTAAAAGGTCAATTAAATATTATGTGCTTAGTTTCAACCGATTCGAATGGAATTTTTGGATATACGTAAAAAAAAATTATAAGAATATTTCGTCGCTGCTCCGACGTGATGGGTTATGTGTTTCCTTACAAGTTTTCAGGAGAGCAAAAAAAAAACTTCTTAATTACGCGAAATTTGTTGAAGCCACTCGTTTTACAGAAACCTTATCTCAATTACTTTATATGTGCCATCAAAAAATTCAGATTATTTTGCCATTAGGAAGCTGTAAAGGAATTACACAAAAAAACTACACATAACCCATTTTGTTTGTAGCATTTCAAATAAAAATATTTTTTAATTTGGAATATTTTTTACACATAGCCGTTTCGGTTCATAGAATTTAGCTTCATAATTTTAATAAAATTCCAGAAATTAATGGGCACTAAGTACTCATTATGACTACAAACAGAAAACAGATTCATTGTGACCACCGAATTTTTTGCCAACTGCATAGTTCGGTTGCATCCATAGACATTTCTGTTAGTGGGGACATAAATTCGGTTATTACCATAGAATTTAGGTTATTACAATAGAATTTCGGTTCGAACATTATTTTTTCATTCACAAATCGAATCATGTGATTGTCACAACCAAATAATTCGGTTGCTGCAACCAAACCATTCGGTTGGCAAAAAATTCGGTTATCACGATGAATCTGTTTTCTCTGTGTAAATATATTAATCGTTCTATATCTGATAAAGACATTACATGGATCATATGCACTCATATTATTATCTTTTTGCAGACATTATATAATTAACGTTTATGAAAAGTTTGCTGAAAGCCGTATTATTACAACCAGTGGCTGGATTTTAAAATGTCGATATTAAATTTGAAAACTAAATTTTATTCAATATTTGAATTATAACAAAAATAATAATAAAATAATAATAATTATAATAAAAATAACTAATTATTAACAAACATATTAGTAATGAATATAATTTGATATAAATAAACTAAAAATTAGTAATGCAGATTATCATAAAATGCATGGAAGTCTTTATGTATATATGTTTTTAATGATTGCAGACTCTTGTATTTAGATTCTTCTATTTTGGGTGGCGTCTCATACAAAGGTTTTACTTCACCTTGAGTCTTTGCATTTCTCTTTTGTTGTAAGATGCTTCAGTCATCTGAGTGACGTATTTTGCATTTTACCTTGTTTTCTTCACATATTATTGCACGTATACTGGTAACAGTGTCTTCTCCTGGTTACTTCAAAAACGTTTGTTACTTCAAAAACTCCCGTTTCTTCATTCAAAATTTTATTTGGCTTATTTTCCAGTTGATCTTCCATGAAAATCTGATATTTACCTTTTATTATAATTAAATTCGGTTGCTTCAAAAATCGGTGCAGGAAATATGCAATATTACATATTTGAAAGAACAAGTTTTTGACAGAAAATCTAAGGCAAAGTTTGCTAAATTCCATTATGATCCAAAAAAGTTGTCTGGTGTTTTACACATAACCTTTTTGTTGGAACATTTTATTGCTGTTTACACATAGCCATTTTGGTAACCTCTGAACCGATCAAGATATCTTTTAACGGTTTGGTGGGCAGACGTAAGACCACTAAAGGTTTCAAATGATGCAATAAAAAAAATGTCACATAACCCATCACGTCGATTTGTTATTAAACAATAATAAACAAATATTGTTTTTTACAATTATTATTTCTATATTGACAGTGAGCCGGATATTAAGGCAATCGCTGCCAAATATGCACTCCTTTATTCTATCTCGGCTTGGTACAATGAACGCCCCCACCAAAAATTAACAATATTAAATTTTTCATCGGATTTGTATTCGGGACCTGCTCCACCAAAATTTTACATAAATTCCTAAAAAGAACATGTAGAGAAAAAACGTGGTAGGGGCAATTATATTCGAAGAGCATTATATATTTTTGGGATTATGATAGTGCCAACCATAATAGTTTTATATTATGGTTATTATATTATGATTATAAAATAACCATAATTTTAACATAATATTGTCCTTACAGTTATACTATGATTCGATACTATGAAAATATTTTTTAAATTTAAAAATATTTCTTCAAGAAGTGTATTTCCTCAAAAATAATTGATATCAAGGATTTTTTCAAGAAGATTTCTTTACTTTTATGGTCTTTTTGAAAGAAAGATATTTCAAAAAAAATATTAAAGTTTCTAAGGGTCTTTTTAATAAAGAACATAGATTCTCTGGACATTTTCTAATAAAAAAATTCTTAGATTCTAAGGATATTTTTAAAATTTTTTTTTAGATAGTCCTTAGAATCTTAGAATTTCTCTTTTACAAAATCTCCTTAGAATCTAAATATTTTTCATGAAGAAAAGTCCTCAGAATCGAAGAACTTTTCATTCAAAGAAAGATCTTGGGATCTAAATTTTTGTTAAAAATACATGAATTTTTATCCATAGAACTAAAAATATGTGTCTATCAGAAAAATTTTTTAAAATTTAGTGTAAAAAACCTTTTCGAACAAAACAAATCTGGGGTTTTACAGACTTTTTCTTATAAAAAAATATTTTATTAATATTACATTCAGAATATTATGCAGTTTACTGTTTGTGGTTTAATCGAAAAGTTTTCTATTCCATTTAAAAATAAAGGAACAGACATTTATTTTTCAAAGAAATATCTATATTAACTTCTTTATACATTTATTCGAAATTATTTACTATCATTTACCGATTTTTTTCAGTTTCATTTATTTTTTCAGTTGTTTGAAATTAAATAAAAATTTACCCACAAAACGGAAACTTGTGGTTTTTTGTGTCCGTAATATTTATTACAAATTTAAATTTTGTTTGCTGTCTGTTCCAAAAAAAATAAATATTCAAAAAATTTAAATTTTTTTTTTATTTAAATTGGTTGTATATATACAAAATTTTTCAATACAAATTACAAGAACTCCATAAACACACATACATACAAAAACACATTCACAAAGTGTCTATAGTTATGCATACATACATTTTGTATTGTACGAGTATATTAAAAAAAAACGAAAAATACTATAAGTGACACAATTTCAAATAAATGAAAAACCTTTATTTTTACATTTATTTTAACTAGTTATATCATTTGTTTCTTACGGATGTGTCAGTTGTTAAATCAACATTTAAAAATAAATAACAAAAGACATTTAATTTAAATGAAAATTAAGTAGACCGGTTACACTATGGAACATTTTTGGGATTATTGTCTGGGGGGTGAGAAATTCCAAGTCAGGGTGATGGTACTAGGTCAGTATAGTAAAACCCTCAAAGGGTTTGGCGTTCGTATGTGCCAGTTTTTTTTATGACCTTTTAATTTTTTCCTTATCTTGATGTTTTTTCGCTTAGTTGTTACATTTTGGCAAAAACGTAGTTTAACATAACTCGAGAACCACTTGTCCGATTTTGCTAAAACAAACTCAAAAAAATTTAGAATTACAATTTCTTTAATCCGTTCATAATAAAAATAAATTTGTGGAGAAAAAAAAATATTTTTCTGCCAAAAATTTAAATTTTTTTTTTAAATTCATAAAAAATCCAAAACGGAAAAAAGGATCAAGTGTTTCATGTAAAGTCACATAACCTATAAACAAAATGCGACATAGATCATAGAAATCGATTAACGCGTTCTGCTTTTATTTACAATTAAGTGAAGGTATCCCATTTTGACAAGAATATTGATATTTGTTTTTATTCAAAAAAGTGTCATTTATCGCCTTTTTTATAAATTTTCCCCAATAACTCCAGACTTCTGGCCATAAACTACTAAAAAAATTAAGTAAACATTTTTATAATTTTTTATTTTTATTTTATTTATTTATTTTTATTTATTTTAATAAATATTGCCTAGACTTTTTCGATGGTGGTTGTTCGGGACTAGTGGCATCGCATTCATCGCTATCATCAGTTTCTGAACCACACATAATGTCAATGTGTGACTCCACTGTTGGCCCTTCTGCATCTCCTGAAAATTCTTTATCATCAAGATCATCCTTGTCTTGCCACACAAGCTTACTCCACCAGCAAATTTCCGCAATTATTGCGGAGTTTGAAAAAATAAAAAATCAGTATTACCTCATTTCAAATGGCATAGCAACTTGATGATAGCGTTCACCTTGTTCATCAGATTCGGTAGCCAATTGTTTGCTGAAGTAGTCCAGATGATGATGTAAATAATGGATTTTCAAGGACATGTGGACAGTAATTTCCGAGAATGCTCTTAACATCCTTGCGACAGAAACATCGTAGTTGTTAGAGCGATGCTTTCCCAACAAACCTTCTATTACTTCTTTGATTGCCTGCCATGCATTCAATTCAGCGTCAATCAAAATATTGTTGAATGCGTCACTTTTAATCAGCTTTCGTATATCTGGACCATTTACTACGCCTGATTGGAAAAAATTAATTTGTTAAGATGGAAAATCGTGGGAAATGAATGTGATATTATAACTTACCTTCTATAATTTTACTTTCGCTGAGTCTCGGGTAAATTAGTTTCAAACACAAGAAAACTTCATCTCTTTTGGCGACAGTTTTGATAAAATTCTAAACAATTCCAAGTTTAATATGCAGTGGAGGCAGCAATATCTTCTCCTTCGGCACTAGAGGTTCACGAATAATATTGGCCGTTTGTAACCTGCTGTACTCTCTGCTCTGAGTCTCCATCCGTGGCATGCATATTGGTCACCGGAAAATCGTGTGTCCCAATCGCACAAAAAGCACATATATTTTATATAGCCGCTTTGAAGACCGCAAAGCATTGCTACAACTTTTAAATCGCAGCATATGCGCCACATATGTTTGGCGTAGTTAACCATTTTTAAAATATTTTCCAGTGCATCATATGTTTCTTTCGTTTCTGTACTATAGGCGATTGGAACTGAAGGTTTTTTATTGGTCTTATGCAGTAAAACCGCCTTCAAGCTGAGTTTTGAACTGTCAATAAATAATCTCCAGTCATCTGCTTCATATTTTATTTCCATTGCGTCCATCAATTTTCCTACATCCGGGCAATATGCAGAAGTTTTTTCATCATTCACAAGGAATAAACTTTGGAGTGTTGCCTGACGACTTCGATAAGCTGTGACTTTCACACCGGGTGCCAACAAATTGTTTGATTTCAAAATGGAAGCCAGCTCTTCCGATTTATGCTGTGTTAATTCCAACTTGGCAACAATTGAATCAAGCTTATTTTGATTTATTAAAATTGGCTCATTGGATACTGATGGCTCATATGGGGGATCATCACGTGCATGATATGTCGGAGCAGTCGTAGAAGAGAAATATCTGGGCTAGAAGCTTTTGGCACAGGAATGTGGTCCGAATGAGGCAATGGTGTTGCGGCACTTGCAACACCAACGTAATTATACGATTTTCTTATCCTTTTTGCGGCTCCTTTATTCGCACATGCATAGCAATTCAATGAATTGTGACCTTCGCCAGGATTAGTCCAAGTCATTGGGATACCGAATGGCATACTTTCACGTCTTCTATTTTTCCAATCCATTAGACGGTTGTAGCAGCTTTTACACACTATATTTGGTACCCAATTTTCGTTCACTATAACATTTTGGTTGAAGTACATCTCGTATGTTTGAACAAAATCAGTACTGAAATTTCCCCTTTTTTTATGTGTTGAGACATATTGACCACAGCAGTAGCAAAAGCTATTTATATCTAGCTTGCACAGTTCCATATTCTGTTCAGTTTTGTTCACTTTTAAAAAACTGGAGAAAAATCACTTTTACTGTTCGCGTTCGTCGGCACTTGTTGAATGACAAAAATCACAGAACCAGTGTTGCCACATCAATATTTCTCTTTTAGTACAGTAGAAAAATATGAGAGAGTTCGGCTTGTGAGTGTCAATGTTTTCTCCAAATAATGTTGTGCATATCTGGAGCAAATTTTTGAAATTCATACATTTACCTTATTGTGAATAAATGAGAAATGCGTGCATCGATTTTCATGATCTATGCCTTTTTTTGCTCATGAGTTATGTGACTTTACGCGAAAGTAATTTGTTTTGGCACTTTTTTCCATTTTGGATTTTTTATGAATTTAAAAAAAAAAATATATTTAAATTTTTAGGCAAAAAATACTTTTTCCCTTCATACATTCATTTTTAACTTCGAAAGTGTTGCACATATAGGAAAACGGTATATGTTTTATCAAAATCGGACAAGTGGTTCTCGAGTTATGTTGAACTACGTTTTTGCCAAAATGTTACAACTAAGCGAAAAAACATCAAGATAAGGAAAAAATTAAAAGGTCATAAAAAAAACTGACACATACGAAGGCCAAACCCTTTGAGGGTTTTACTATACTGACCTAGTACCATCACCCTGACTTGGAATTTCTCACCCCCCAGATTGGATGTTGTACTGTGTTATTATTTATATTAAAATAATAGAAAAGGTAAGCCATTACAGGTAACTTATTATTATTTTATTCAAAATAATAAAATAAGTAACATATTATAGGTAATACATTATTATTATTTTGAAAATAATGCTGAATGTAAGGAGTACTCATTACAAAGTAATGTATAAAGTAATGATATGTCACTAGTATGTTTTTTCTAGAATTGTAGAAAAATGGAATCATAAATGGGAAAAGTACCCTTATAATCGCTTGGCCCAAACTGATGCAGCTACACAAATAGAAATAATCAGTTGAATTTCGATTATAGCTATTTAATCGAAATAAAATATATTTTTTATCATTAAATTGTTAGACATAGACATCTTAATTATAAACAGAAAATATACAATACTAAACGTTGATGTAACAGACAAAAGCGATTGTCTTTCTGACCAATACTTGTAAAGATAATTTTTTGGTATTTTGTTTCCATAGACACAACCATTTATAAATTATATTAGAAAATAATATTACGATTAATTGGTGATTTTAATCATCAAATTGCATTTAGAATATTGAATTTAAATTTCTTATTTATTCTGTTGAGGCCATATAAACTGTCTGAGTATTTTTTGATAAAGAAATAATTTTTTCCCATTACAATTACAAAAGGATTTTCTACCGACTGTCGCTTAAAGCGGCAAAACAAATAGATACATAATTAAAAAAATTTAAATAAGTCAAAAACGAAAATACTTCAAATATTAAACTTTATTTTAGACGATACAAAACCATTTGTATCATATTCATAATTTTTACGGTTCAAGCAGAAGAACATCTTTAAAGGTTATTGGAGAACTAAAAAGCCTTCTTTAAAGCTTTTAGTTAAGACGATAGCTTTTTTATTTGAAGTTTATCTTAAAGAGGATTCTTATATTTTTAGAAAATTAATTTTATTTTTTTTGTATTTTTAAATACAAAAATTTCAACAACAATTTATTTTGAAATTAATCAAAGATCGTGAAGGCTATTAAGAAAAACATGTTGTTTTTCTATTCAAGACTGGTTGGGAGCCGTGTAAAGTGTTTCCAAAGGAAAATGTTTTACTACACATCGCTATAGATTACAAATTTTAAAGTATTCTTTCTTACAATGAAAAAACAATTTGTTTTTGGAAAACCTTTAGAGATACTTAAGTCGGTTTAAAAATAATCTGTTTTATAAAAAACATATGGAAATAGTTTGTGTTATATTTATGCAAATCCTTAAGACCAATTTTTTAGTACACTGAGACAATTATCTTCGAGATGGTGCTTAAACTCGTCCTTGGAAATTTTTCAATAAACTAAAGCAATTTTCATAAAGTAGTGATTGCTTGTGTTAAAGTTTTATTTTAAATATACTTTATTTTCATTAAATTTGAGGCAAATAAAATTCTCTCTGTGTAGCAAAAAGTTTATAAAATCAGTTTATTCACAGAATCTAAATATTTTTTTTTAAAAAGCTGTTAGAAAAATTTGAAGATTTAAATTTGTATTCAAGACTTTTTTTTATCTTAAATGGTTTTTTTAGAATCTCAAGTAAACTTTTTAACCCTTTCGCCCCTACTGGGATCATGCGTCCCAGCAATGTTTCTTACACCCAGAAAAAAGATTGGTTGCAATTCGATCAAAACCATTAGCATTTATTTGTGAGGATTTAATTTTATTTGGAATAAACTAAAATCCACTAATAAAGCAAAAATGTTGTATTAAGAATTAAAAAAAGGGAAAAGAAACTGTGTACATCATACTTTTATGACGTAAAAAACCGAATGGAGCTTTGGAGCTTTCCTTGCTAAAGCAGTGCATGCCAATGCAGCCTATAAAACGTGGATTGAGAATGTGGCTGCGGTATAATGCTAAGACCGAATATAGTAATGACTTAAAAATTAATACCGGAAAGGAAACTAACTCTGAGATCACCGGTACCTTTGGGGTCGTCCTTAATTTCACATCCATGATTCACAACAAGGATGTTGCTGTTGATTTCGACAGATTTTTCACGTCAGTCTCTTTCCTAGGGAACATTTCGTTTCCAGCGTTCGGAACGTATATATAAAGAATCGAAGAGAAACATCAATTTTTGAAGAAAACTTGGATCACGGGTATAGCCAATTTCAAATGAGTGCTGATGATTTATCAGCTGTAAGATGGATGAAATTTAAGGAGGTACTGTGCATATGCCAGATTAAGTTCTGGTGCTGAAAAAGCTTTGAATTTCTGATTGTTCTTTGTTTTTCATATAAATAAAAATAAAAATGTAAATTGATCAAAGTAATTTATAACTTATTTTAGCTTTACTGGGGCATAATGTCCCACGAAGAAACCTTATTGGGATTATATATCCCAGGATAAAGGAAGAGAAGTACGCATGAACCCCAAACATCTTATATATTAACCTTATTTGTCATCCAAGTTGAAAGAACCTATCAGATATCGAAAAAAAAAATTCAGGGGGAAAGGGTTAAACAATTTAATAATGAGTATCTCATAAAGATAATGAAAACACTTTAAAGCCTTAAAAGCATTTCACTTAAGGGTTGGATTTTACTCAAGTGATCACTATAATACCGGCCGTTTAAATGGGAGGCTTTTATGTAGAAAAATTTAACAAAATCTTGGAAACCAGATGTGGTTTCAAAGATTTTTGGCAAGAAAAAAAAAAACGCAATCCAAAACTTTTTCTTACAGGAAAAAATTGCCCATCAAACAATACGTTCCGTTTACGTACCGTTTTCGGCCCACCATAAACGGAATCCAACTCTTTTTACGTACCGTTTTCTGGATCCGTATACGTATCAGAAAACTGATTTTAAGGAACATCGGAACTGATTCGAATCCGTTTAAAGTCCATCAATGACGGACCGTTTACGGACCAATATATCGGATGAAAAACGAAGTTGTCCGTTGAGAGTACGTCAATGATGGACATATTTTATATTCAGCACAATTAGTATCAATCACTGCAGTTGTGGCCCATTAAAAATCATGAAAAAATAAAACAAAATTTTAATTTAGGTTTAAATGGTGGCATTTACGATATGACGTAGCACACAATGCAAATTTGCAAATTTTTGCATAAAATCTATTATAAATTGTCAGGCAATATTTTTATTTGCAAATCTGCATAAATTTGCACATATCATTGTTTTAAATTTCAGAAATAATTACCTTATGGCTTTTTAAGTATTCGTTTTTGATATATAAACAAATCCAAAAGCAACGAAAGAAAAACCTGATGAAAAACGGTGCTGTGTATTTGACTGTATAGGATCGGATACACCAAATCGATGTCAAAAAGTATTGTTTTTGAAAATTCAATTATACGGTCCATTAATGTTTCATGTACGTACAAGCTTTGACAAATACGTATTTTTGCACAGTAAACGTATAGTAGAAGCCAGATTCATGAATCGGTACGTGATTCATGTAAAAATGTTTCTTGGGTGCAAATTCAGGATTGTGCTTATAATACAAACGTATTCTTTTTTCATGTAAAAGATACACAGATTTTGTAATGTCTCTGAATTTGGAGACCTTTTCCTACATTTAAAAATCGCAGGGCTTTTTATATCTGAAAATAGGAAAGTATTAAAATTTTGTGCAAAGTATTCATACGATAATATTTTATTTATTAAGGTCGGCTAACTTATCTTAAATAAAGCTCAATTTAACACTTTCCAGAGTTATTTTTGTGCAAATTCTATTCTTGATTACGGTTGGGTGAAAATATCCCTGAGTAGGTTTAAACTCACTTTTAGATAAGTTAGCCTACCTTATAATTTTATTATTTTTTAAAACCTTATTTAATAACACTAGGTTACAAATAACAAACTTTTGTCTGTTATTTGTTTCTAGCATACTTTTTCTCATGGATTTGGACCTACTGAACACGAAAATGAATTTTAAAAATTTTTCTGTCGATTGGTTTGCGAGATACAAATTTTTTAATTTTTTTTTTTTTAATTTTTGGAGGTACACTTACTATTTTGAGCATATCTTTAGTCTTCTTTGACCTATTTTATCCTACTACTACTCAAATTAAAGACAATTGAGCCGTCTACAACTTATTCTCAGAAAATTTTCAAATCGGGTTAGTAGTTTTGATGTTGGCGGCTTAAAAAGGTTAAAAAACTGCGTTTTTTTAGTAAAAATGTGGCTGAAAAATTCATATAAAAATTCATATAAAATGTAAAACGCGATGTTAACAGCGATTTTAATTTTTTTACGTATAGCTGACACTTTTCCAAAGAAAATAAGCCCTTACTTAACAAAATCTGATGACAAATGGCCGACTTATTATTTTTTTGGTAAACGACCGAAATTCCGCTATTTCACGATTTTTTGATTTTCATTATTTGCACAGCTTACCTACCCAACGCAAACGAATAAATACATTTGAACTTAATTTAAAATAAACAAAGTAGTCTTCGTATATTTTTTTTTAATTTATTTACAGCACTACATGCTCATACATATTTAAACATAAGGAGACACGGTTATCAATTGCATTTCAAAACTGTCTGTGAAAGTGTAAAGAAGTTAATATTTAGAAAACGCAAGGAAGACAATGAGTAAAAGACTACGTGTGTTCGAGTGTTTGAACGATCCAGACAATTTCTGCAATGTTTGTGGCCAGTTTATAAAAAAAAATCACGCACACAAGTTTACTCCAGCAGTACAATTGCACTATTTGAATTATTTTGGTATTTCACCAAATATCACAGAACCATGGACACCTAAGTCGCTGTGTGATCTTTGCTATATAATCTTAACCAACTGGGCAGCTGGCGGAAGGTAAGAATTTTTATTTAAACACATTATACATAGCGAATATAGTAATTTATTTTAATTTTAGCCGCCATATGAAATTCGATACACCAATGATGTGGAAAAAGCCGCTATGCCATTCCACAGACTGTTATTTTTGCCTCACCACAAACAGTGGGGTAGGAAGATTTTTTAAATGGAACTACGCTCAAGTGGGATCGTTTGCGCTTCCAGTACCACATTCGCATGATGTGCCATATCCAGTGTGCCCTGGTGCATCTCTTCAAAAAGCATAATCGTCAGAAGAAGAGTCTGAGTCAAATGCAAGCGAATTTGAGCCGGGTGCAAAGCGAAAATTACTGTCACAGGCCGAACTAAACGATTGGGTGCGCGATTTTGGTCTCACTAAGGAGAAATCCGAACTTTTTGCGTCTCGGATGATACAGTGTGGATTTGCGGCTTCAGAAGTGAAAGTATCAGCGTACAGAAACCGTCACAAGGAGTATGCAAAATTTTATACAAAGAAAGACCAAATATGTTTTTGCAGCGACATTTCAGGCTTGTTCCAAGAGCTTCACCAAATTCACAACCCCAACGAATGGAGGTTGTTTATTGACAGCAACAAAGAGAGCTTGAAGGCAGTTCTCTTACATAATGGGAATGAAAAGCCATCTGTTCCTATTGCTCATGCGGTTCATTCAAAGGAGAACTATGAAACTATGGACATTTTGCTGAAATGCATAGAGTATAGGAAATACAATTGGAAAATATGCGCCGACCTTAAAGTTGTGGCCATTCTGTGTGGACTCCAATGAGGCTATACGCGACATTGCTGTTTTCTGTGCCTTTGGAATAGCCGCGCTGATGATCAGCATTATATAAAAAAAAAATGGCCGGTACGAACGAAACCTGTAGTTGGAGAAGCGAATGTTCAGCGCAAACCACTAATAGAGAACCGTGAAAATATAATACTTCCGCCGCTGCACATAAAATTGGGTTTGATTAAAAATTTTGCCAAAAAATTAGACAAAGAAGGTGAAGCTTTTGCCTATTTACGGTCAATTTTCCCTTACCTTTCGCTGGCAAAAATTAAAGAAGGAGTCTTCGCAGGACCCGAGATAAAAAAAATGTTGAAAGATGAAAAATTCCCAAAGCTGTTATCACCCATCGAAGCCGCAGCATGGAATTCCTTCAGGCTTGTTGTGGAAAACTTTTTAGGAAACAACAAAAGCCCGAATTATAAGGACATAGTTGAGGATCTGGTAAAGAACTATGAAGCCATGGGAGTGCACATGTCACTTAAAATACACTTTCTGGATTCTCATTTGGATTTTTTCCCTGAGAATTTAGGAGACTTGAGCGACGAACACGGCGAGCGCTTTCATCAGGAATTGAAGGCTATGGAACGACGCTATCAGGGCAACTATGACACGGCTATGATGGGTGACTATATTTGGACCCTAATACGTGAGACCGATTGCAGCGAATACAAAAAACAAAGAAGAAGTCAGCAGTTTTTCCACATGGCATAAAATGTACACTTATATCTTTGTTTTTACTCATTTTTTTGTGCGTTGATTTGCTTAATTTAATTAGTTAGTTTAATTTCGTTAGTTTAGCTAATTGTGCGATACATTGAGCATGTAGTGCTGTAAATAAATTAAAAAATAATATACGAAGACTAATTTGTTTATTTTAAATTAAGTTCAAATGTATTTATTCGTTTGCGTTGGGTAGGTAAGCTGTGCAAATAATGAAAATCAAAAAATCGTGAAATAGCGGAATTTCGGTCGTTTACCAAAAAAATAATAAGTCGGCCATTTGTCATCAGATTTTGTTAAGTAAGGGCTTATTTTCTTTGGAAAAGTGTCAGCTATACGTAAAAAAATTAAAATCGCTGTTAACATCGCGTTTTACATTTTATATGAATTTTTATATGAATTTTTCAGCCACATTTTTACTAAAAAAACGCAGTTTTTTAACCTTTTTAAGCCGCCAACATCAAAACTACTAACCCGATTTGAAAATTTTCTGAGAATAAGTTGTAGACGGCTCAATTGTCTTTAATTTGAGTAGTAGTAGGATAAAATAGGTCAAAGAAGACTAAAGATATGCTCAAAATAGTAAGTGTACCTCCAAAAATTAAAAAAAAAAAATTAAAAAATTTGTATCTCGCAAACCAATCGACAGAAAAATTTTTAAAATTCATTTTCGTGTTCAGTAGGTCCAAATCCATGAGAAAAAGTATGCTAGAACCAAATAACAAAATGGCTGTTGCCTAGTGTAATTATAAAAAATAAAAACAAAACAAAAAAAGATGTTGGACACTGTTCGTCGTGAACGTAGGAAAATATTATACTTTTATGTACATATTGCCGATGAATTCATACATTTTGAAGAAATTTAGGATTTTTTAACAAACAAGTTTTGAATATTTAAAAATTATCTTACTTTTAATAATAATAATAAAATAAAAACAAAATAATACATATGTGTGTCAAAAAACGGGTTTGGACTTAAGAGTGGATTCTAATACTTAAAAGGGTGTAGAATAAGATGAAATGAGTTAGATTTCTGATAAAAATTTATTTACCCCATAAATAACTCGAACTTGGGAAAATCGATAAAAATGAGAAAAACATTAAAATTTTCCTTTTTTTAAATTTTTGGTTTTAAATTGTTTTTTTTTTTGTCAGTCTTCGAATTTGTTTGGAGTTTGGACTTTTTTTCGGTGTTTTGTGATCTGGTACTTCGATTTTCTTCCGTTTGACTATTTAAGTTTTTTCTTTTTTCGGCGCTTTGACTTCAGCTTTGTTTTTCTCGTGATTCGGTGCTTCGATTTCTTTTTTCTTGCTGGCAGGCTCAGATTTATTTTTTCCCTACAAAACCCCGTTTCTGTGAATCAGTACATAAGACCCTGAAGAGCGAACAGATAGCTGAGAACGAACAGAGCAGCAACAATAGCAAAGGTATTGTCGCACTAAAAGCGACAAAAAATACGTCACTGCATAGGCATGACGTCACCAAAGTCGGCACCCAAATCGCATCTCCCAACTGAAGGTGTGTTCACAGTGATAATGCGTTATAAAACTTTAAATGCGTTTTTCTCAAAACTTCATTTTCACACACTACCTCCCTTTTCTCGGAGAAGGTCACATATATCACGTTAAATCATTTAAAATGAATTAATAGCCTGTTCCTCTATTCCGAAAGAACTCGTTCGTTCGCTTTCTAGTCGAAAGAAAACTGAGCGAACGATGACTCGAACGACAAGTCGAATGAAAACGTAACTGTTTTCATACAAAATTTGGTTTCTCTATTTCGAACAGCTCGAACGCAAATGTCAAAATCAGTCACTTGCTATTTTTTTTGTCGAGTAAATATATATTTGATATTTTTAAAAGCAAAATGAAGTAAAAAAGCAATGGATAACAAAAAGTAAGTACAAAATAATACAAATATTTATAGTTTATTAAAATTTTAAATTTTAGTTAAAAAAAAATCAACAATGGACCATCCGAAGACGCTTGTATTTTATATGGAAGAAAGGCCTGATTTTGCCAGAAGGACTCTGGTGTTCGGAGCAAACAAATTTTCGGCAGAGGAGGAAAATTTGACCAGAAAACTAAACTCCGTTTCACCCCCTATTACGCTGTTGCTGAGTGGAAAAGGTATGTGTGTGTTGTTTGTGGCTTACGTTTGCCCAAGAAACTCATATTTTCATTTTTTATTTTACATCTTTTATTTTACAAGGACTTTAGCAGTGACCGCACCGAACAGACAACAGTCAACAGAAAAGCTCTTCAAACAACAATTTCACCAACAACCAATCGATAACAAAAATTTTCACAAATAAACAGACTCCAAATAAAAATTGATTTGTTTATTGTTATTTTTTTTTATTTCATTTGTCATATACAGCTGATCACTGTTAAACAGGGTTGTTTTTGTCTTTAAGCAGTTTAGTAGTATTTTTGCTACTTTTAAAGAAAATTTTATCAAATGCTCAAAATATATGATCTGGCATCTCTGTGATTTGTAAATGCGTAAGAAACAAAAATTGACACACGTAAGTCAAGTCGATCGAAGCCTTTCGAAATAGAGAAACCCAAATTGACTCGAATTCGAGTGACTTGCTATCGTTCGACTAGTTTTTCGTTCGAGATCGAGAAACAGGCTATAAGTGTATTGCTAAAAAACTGAATTAATAAAGAAAACTTTTAAAAAGTATTAAAAAATTAATATCAATTAACAAAAAAAAAAAAAAAAACATTTTTATTCAGCGATTGTGACGTTTTTAGAACCGTTTAAGCTCGCCAATATTTTGGCTCTAATTATATTCGAGGTATTTTGATGTACCCATCCCTTTTTTTGGCCACATTCCATTAAAAAAAATAAAAATGATGGTTCAATATTCCTTATCGATAATGGTGTTAATTGTTGCGTAAACTCACCAACAATGTTTTCTTTTTCTTTGACATTTAATTAAACATTAAATTTTTGTGCATGGCGCTCTTGACGTTTGGATATCGGAGACTGTTCAGTCTTGATAAAATGGCTTCTTTTTTGAAAATTATAATTTCTTCAATAACAAAAATTTTGAAATCCGGTCAAAAAGAATGAAAATTACACAAATTTTTGATTAAGAATTTTAACTGGATCTTAATCCGGTAGAACAAGAGTTTAAATTGAAAAAAAAAAAAAATCTTAACCATATCTGATAAAAAGAAAACATATTACCCATATATGGAATAATATATGCATTCATATGGCACATGCGAATCAATATATGGACCCATATATGCAGTATATTATCATATATTGCCATATCTGGTATCATATATAACCATATATGTACTTTTTCTTTGATTGTATTTGCCCATATATGCTTACATACATGACATATATGTTTATATATGTTTATACATGACATCATATATGACGATATATATGATCATTTTCACCTGGTTATACAAAATAAATTCGATTGTATCCACAAACAGATTTTTTCTGATTCGGTTAGGCTAATTGAATGTTTCATATTTATCATCAAATATTAGCCGTTCCAATCGAATCTATAAACAAATATATCAATGAAATATTTATCAAGAGGGAAATTTTTGACTTTTAAATTTTCTGTCAAAATGTTTCGTTTAGAAATATGTTATTATAATATGTTTTTCCTGGGGTAGGCCTAGCCCCCTTCCTTTTTGAATTTTCCAATTATAGCGTGGCATGAATAAATTTATAAAGGGAAAAATACCCTCTTAATCGATTGACTTAAATCCGTGAAGCTTAGAACTAGAAACATGACAAGAAGGTTCCTCCTTCAACGTGAAAATTAACCTTGGATTTGAAACCTGAAATTTAAGTTATTTGTTTCTTGAGGTGTGCGCTGAAGGAAGCAATTTTTTTGGGTTTTATATAGTATGTCCTTCACATCCTTTAGGCTACAAATCGGAAACCTCTGATTGAAACATTCACTACAAGAATATAAAATAAACTTATTTAAGTAGCAAAATCCAGCAAAAAGAAAAAAAAAAATCGATTTCGATCAAAAATTATTGGGTAACACAAACATTATTAACGGCAAAACGAATTTTTGGGGATCCAGAGAATATCAGCGAACAAACAACATTTCTGTTAGATTATTTAAAACTTCTCTTAAAAATTATTTAACACTTTGATTGGAGTTTATTGGAAAACTAAACTAAAAACACATTAAAACATTATTAAAATTTGCTTATAGTTTTTGCGAAGCTCTGCCAGTGTAAGTTATATTAAAAAAATAAAGTATAACCTTAGCCCGATTTTTATAATTTTAAATCATTACATCATTACGTTACATCATATAAATTGTTTTATTTTTTTTGTTTTATAATAACTGCACCAACTAAAGTAAAGAAAAATAGTTTATAAAACAATTTACAAATTTAGCCTAAATCCATGAAAAAGCTACCAGAGTAAAAGAAAAAAAATATAAAACGAGACTAAAAACTCATCATGTTCATATGAATGCAAATATGTAGATGATTGTTAAGTGAACTTTCGTAAACACTCTCTGTAGTACAAAATGTTAAAAAGAAAATAATTTACAAACTAAAAAGTTATGAAAAACAGTTTAGGATGATGAAAAAAAAAAGAGTTGTGTTTATTATTTTTTAAAGTTTTACCTACATTTGCATTAAGTTAAATTTCAGTTTTTTATCAGGTTTTCAAAAAAAAAAAAAAAAAACAATGTTGAGGGTTTACGCAGAGCATGTGAAATATAATGTTCTTTTTTTATAAATTATTAATATTAAGTTAAATATAATATTTTTTTTGGTTTTTAAATTTAATTTAAATTGTTAGTTATTTTCTTAATTTTTAGCTAATTATTAATTTTTTACATCGAAATAAAGGTATAAGGACTTATAAAGCATTTAAATATATTCATGATGGGTATGTAATTCTAAGCCGGTCTTACCATATCAGCCTGTCGGTTGAAATGGCCGTTACGGCGCAAAGGCACAAGCGCTGTTTTTTTTAACTCAGATTGTTTGCTTTCCTTCTAAGAAGTTAAATATTGAAAATAAGCAAAATCGGATTAGTGGTAAAAAAAAGTTTAAAAGTAGCATGTAGTGAATAAAAATTTTGTCATATTTTTCCAGCAGATGAATTATATTTTATATTCACTTCAAAAAATTTTTCACCTTAAATTTTTTTTTTTTCACCACGAAAATTGTTTTTACATTTAAAAACGTTTTTCATGCCAAAACATTTTTGAACCTCGTCAATGTTTCTCAATTTAAAACATTTTTTTTTTATTTTTTCAAACTAAGTTTTTTAAATGACACACCGAGAAATTGCTTGCCAACTTAATATTTTGATTGTAGCAACCGAATTATTTAGTTGTCCCAACGAAATTTTCTACGAATATAATTGAAATATTTGTTTTCAACCGAAATTCTGTTGCATTAACCAAATTTCGTGGTAACAGAAATTAATATATCGGTGGCTCCAACCAAACCATTCGGTTGGCAAGAAATTTGTTTGTTACAATGAATCTGTTTTCTTTGTGCACGCAACTGCTTATATACACTTACAAAATATTTTTTGTTACAGACTGTACTTTATTTAAAAAGTAATACGTAGAGTTTGTTTTTAAAAGAAGAATCTATTGAAATCTAAAGAAATATATTTTTAACTATTTAAACCAGTTATTTAAAAAAACAAACTATAAAAATTTACAGACAATTAGTAGGAGTTGATATTTTCTGTTAAATGAAAAATTTTATGTTTTCTCTTTCTAAAAATATAAATTCATATAATTCATTTTTGTTTCTTTTTTTTACCAAAATAGTTTGTTTTTATACAAAATTATTTCAATAAAAATTACAAAAAGTTATTCGAATATAGATACACACATAGAAAATAAATATATACACAGCTGTGTGTGTTGTATTTTGTAAAAATTTTCAATTTGAAAAATAAACCACAAAAATCCTTTTTTTTTGCCTATGTTTTGTCAGTTAAAAATTGATGGTTATTCTAAACGACTTTCGATTGCAGTAAATACTTTTGTGGATTATTAAAAATTGATTGAAAATAAAAAATTTATATTTTAGATTAATATTGTGAGTGTACCAATATTTCTCTAGTTTCTTTTCAAGTTAAAAAAATTGTGATAGTGTGTATAATTTTCTTCTTCTTTATTTGGTTGTTGTAAATTTTTAAAGAAATTCTCTATTAACTAGGGTTTACAAAAAACAAAGTTGAAATATACTATATTACTTTAAATGTTTAACTGTTTCTAGCTACTGGTAAATTTTCTACACAAGAAGTATACAAAATATTTCTGGGAATATGTACTGAAAAAGTTGTAAAGTTAAAATTGTTTTGTGGTAAAAAAAAACAAATTAAATAAAATTAATTTTATTCATTTTATAGTTTTATAAAGGGAATATTAAAATATTTTTTCATATTTATGGTTCACATATAATTTTAATTGCATTTTACTTATAATCATATAAATATTTAATACTATGACGTATGAGTTATTTTTGTTTGTATTTATATTAATCATACGACACGTATTGCCATCCATTATATTCTTTAGAAAAATGCTTTAGGTTTGTACGAGGTAATTTTGGGTAAAATATGGTAAAATGAGAGTAAGCAAAAATTCTCTCACAAAACCATAAAAATTCCCAAAATACTGCGAACTCACAAAACCACATTTCATACCCAAAAATAAGCGTCAAATTTATTCATATAAAAAAACAGACTATTTAATAAATATATTTGAAATATACTTACAAATGTATTTTTCATTATCAAGAAGGAAAAGTTCTTTATAGTTAATTATACCCTTCACCAAAGGTATATATAAGTTTGTCATTCCGTTTGTAATTTCTAAAATATTGATCTTAGACCCTATGAAGTATATATATTCTGGGTCCCTATGAAGAGCGAAGTTGATTTAACGATGTCCGTCTGTCCGTCTGTGTGTTGAAATGGGGTTTCCGAAGAACCCAGACATGATGAGGACTTGATTGTTTTTTATTTCTGTTACATGTGATCACATTTCTGTTTGCTATTAAAAATCAGACAGATCGGTTAATAAATGGCTGAGATATTAGCAAAAAACCAGGACTACCTCTAATTTTTTCGGTAAAATCCCTTTATAGAATTTTACGCTTAACAAGCACATCCATGTGTTAAAATTCTTTTCTTTCATCTCCACCTTTTATACACAAACAACACACATACAAAGATTTGTCATTTAAATAAAAACTAAACAAATCTCTAATGAACGAAGACTTTTATATATGTACCTGTATTAACGATGATTTTGTGTGAGCTTCAATTGCTCAGTTGTCTAGACGCTATGTCACAAATACTTTTTTTCTCTAAGTCCGCGGGTTCGAATCCTTTTTCACTTTTTTCTTTGTAGATTTTTTTTTTTTATTTTTGTTTTTTTTTTTAACATTTAATAATTAATTTATATAAAATGTTTTATTAATAATTAAATAATCCATAAATAGGCTAAAAACATAAACATTTTTATAAAATCCCTCTGATACAAACAAAATACAAACGTTTTTATACCCTTCACCATAGGTGGAAGGGTCGCGGGTTCGAATCCCGGTCAATTCACTTTTTTTTGTACATTTTTTTTTATTTTCTTAAGATTTTTTTTTTTTAGTTTATTTTTTGTTTTTTTTTAACATTTAATAATTAATTTAAATAAAATTCTATATTATTAATTAAATAATTCATAAATAGGCTAAAAACATCAAAATTTTTATAAAAACCCTCTGATACAAACAAATTACAAACGGTTTTATTTCTATTTTTTGCTCCGATTTAAAAGAATTTATAAAAAGATTTTTAAACCATTTTATTTCTCACATATTAAGAAAATTTTATACATAATTTCCCTTTGAATGCAACTATTTTAGGTCATACTTTATAATAATTTATAAAAAAAAAAAAATTATAAACTATTTTCCTTCAAATTTTTAAAATTAAGCTAAAGAAATTAAAAATATTTTTAATAAAAAAGCGAAATAAAATCCCAAATGGAAATTTGCCAGCTAAATCAAACGTTTTTGTAGAAATAAAACACATGCAGTTCTAGTGATTTCTTTTAACGATTTGTTGAAATTATTTTCTTTCACCTCTTCACCTTTTATACACAAACAACAAACACTATTCTAGAGCTGTAATATGACCTATGGATACGTCTTATATAGCAAAAGATCGAAAATCTTTAGTATAACATATTTGCTGAAAAACTCGGAAATATCGGTTCAGATACAAAAAAGTAATGCCCAAAACAAAAAACTTTTTTTAAATACTTATTTTTTTTGGAACCATAAATCTTCCCGAGTCCAAGCTTTACCACCAAACTAAATGGTTAATTTCCATATATGTTCATATATAAACTTCAGTTTTTTTCCCAACCATGGTGAAGGGTATATAAGATTCGGCATAGCCGAATTTAGCCGCTCTTACTTGTTTTTATTTAACTTTAATTTCTAAGAAAGACATCTTAGAAAAACATATTGGTTTTAAGAAATTGGCACACTAAAATACAATAAATCTAAGGTTAGTAGAAAAAAATATAGAACATAATTTACTCCCATTTAGTTCAATAAATGTGTTTAACATAAAATGAGAAAGTACTTGAACTTAATGTGTGTTCATTTTTTTCGCAAGTAGTAAAATTAACTAAATTCTTGAAAGCCATTTCTAAATTCAGTTATTACACGCAAAGAAAAAACATGGTTGATACAATCACAATCGCAAACTATCATTAATGTTTGTGGTTATGATTGTGTCAAACAGGTCTTAAGTAACAATATGTATATGTTCAGATATAATATTTATAGCTAATTTTTACCTCAAACATATTATTATGTTCACAAGAAAAATGCAAACGATCTTTCAAACCATGTTTCTATATTTCCCAATACCATGCAAAATGTCTATGTCAACATAATATATGGTTCTCACAATAAAACAAATAGAAAATGTAATTTCAAAGATTTACATTGAAATATAAATGAAATAACTGCATTTATATATGCACACGTACCTTTAATTTCTATTATGAAATCGACTGTATCAATATATTGTTGAACTGTTATTAAAAAAAATTCGGGGCTTATCACAAAATTCTGCGTCAAAATTTCAATGGCGTTTTTAATGTTGTATGTTTTTTTTTTTGGCTGCAAGAAAGACAATGTAATTTATACGTATTTATACATGTATGAATGTATTTTTCTAATTACAGGTTGGTTGAAAAGTTCCTGCGCTCGAAATGAAAGAATACTGTTTTTGTTACGAAATATATTTTTTTTATTCAATGTAATCTCCTAGAAGCTTAATACACTTGTTCCAATGATCTTCCAATAAAATAACCGTCTACGGCTGCTATTGCCTCTTTTTTCGACGAAAAATGCTTTCCACGAAGGAATTGTTTGATTTTTCTGAAGAGATAGTAGTCACTGGGAGCCAAATCTGGTGAATACGTTGGATGCTAAAGCAATTCGTATTTTAATTCTTTGAATTTAGCCAATGTCAAAACACTTTTGTATGCAGGTGCATTGTCTTGATGAAAAATGATTTTTTTCTTCTTTAAACCAGGTCTTTTCTCACGAATTTTTCATCCAGCTCATCCAAAAGGCTGCAATAATATTCAGAGTTGATTGTTTTACCTTTCTGAAGATAATCAATCAACAAAATTCCTTTTGCATCCCAAAAAACTGATGCCATAACCTTCTTTGCTGATCGTTCACCTGCTTCGGAGCTGAACAACTAGGTTCAGTCCACTGTAAACGTTCTTGTTTCAATTTAGGATCATGGAGGTAGATCGAAGTCTCATCCATAGTCGGTTTTATTCGCTCCAAATTACGCTGAGAAATTTGTTTTTGATCCAGTTTTTGTTGAATTGTTAATGTGTGGGGCACTAACTTTCCAAACAGTTTTTTCGTACGTCATTCTGCATGTAAAATATGGAGTAGTCGTTCGTCTGATGATGCCTATGGCATTAGCAATTTCACGTTTAGTCAAACTTGGATCTTCACTAACCATATTATGTACCTGCTCAATGATTTCTGCTGTGGTTGCAGTTTTTGGTCATCCTTCGCATGGATCGTCTTTAAGGCTCGTACGACCACGTTAAAATTCACCAGCCCAAAATTCAACGGTGCGTTTTGAAGGTGAGGACTCCTTATACACTTCTAACAATTGTTCATAAATTTCCTTTGCTTTTAAACCCTTTAAAACAAAGAATCTAATGACTGCACAATATTAAATTTTTTCCATATTCAAAAAAAATCAATGACACGTCAATTTTAAATGGCTTGTAAACAAAGAAAGAATTGACAGAATGACTTGCAACTTTGCATGTGTTCTCAGGACAGTTATACCAACTTGAGAAAAAAAAAGTTTGAAGCTAGCAGTGCCATCTCTTGGTGCAAACATTTCACATAAATTAATATTTATGGTGTAAAACACCATAAAATATTATTATGGTGAATTTCAAAATGCTTAAGACAAAAAATTCTTTTTTAATTTATTCTAGGGCTATAATAAATTTATTAGGGTAAAGATATTAGGCTAAAATGAATAAATATGGTCGTAGTGACCATTCATTAATCATGTTTTTTCTCTGTGTGTAAGTATACCACTTTTAAGAATTGTTTTTTAAAAATTAGTTCAGACAATTGTAAATAAAAAATATTAAAAGTAAATTTTTTCCTATGTAATAATAAAAATTTATTTGGTTTTAGAAACTGATGAACTATTTATAGGAAATATTTTAATGCAACTTAGCTCAGATAAATTTTAAAAATTTTAATAAAATATTATTTTTTTTAAGTTAAAGTTTCTTAAATGAGATTATTTTCCAAAAAATTTTTTCAGATAAATTTAAAAAAAATTACCATTTTTTTTAAATCGAGAAAAAATTTAGATTTTGTGATAAAACGTTTAACTTATTTTTAATATTGAAAAAAAAAAACAACAACAACAACATGAACAAACTAGTTAGTTTTCCTAATATTATTAAAGAAAATTAAAGTAAGCATTTAACAAATTATCGTGCATAATTTTAAGTTTTGCTTTGTGGTCGTGCGTGAGTGCTCACTTGCTCATCTCTAATCTTAACGGTCTTAAATATTGAACTTAAAGTAGCTTTATATATATTTTAAATTTTTGTTAGCAAAAGGTTTTTTACCTTCTGCTTCGAATTTGCTTTTTTTTTGTATTAATTTTATTTGCTGACGGCATAGTGGCTTTTCTTTAATTGACGTTGCGCCTATTAAACTTTATATTTATCGAAGGCGCTAAAACCATTTTTTTCAATTCCTAATATTAAAAAAAATGTCAAAATTTGTATATGCCAATTAAAGTTTAAGCTAAAAATGCCATAAAAGCTTGAGGACACTGTATTTAGTGTCCTCACAAAGCGGAAGTCCTCTGAAAGTGGGGAAATACTTACACAATGAGTGTAAAGTACTTTAAACCGACTCCAAAAAATTAAGACATAATTAAGCTGGTAAGTTGGCTTGTTCTACGCTCTCATTTCGCGTTAGCTTTTACACCTATCCATTCCAAGAACACCGTCTTGTTGACGAAATTCTTCAATATGCTCCAGGCCATTTCATTTAGGTCACCAAAAGTTGGAATATTGTCCCCAGATAAATTTTAAAGCCTAGTAAAGGGTGTCCCAAGAAGAACGCAATTTTTAAATTTTTAATAAAACACAGATATTTAAAAAAAAATCGTGAAACTTTATTATATCGTAAAGTAGACAGAATGAGGTTATGTATGGAACAATATATCGTGCAGATGGCCACCGCGGCTTTGCTGGCATGCACGCGATTTTTTAATGAAATTTTAAATGACCGTTTTGCATGAATGCTGCGGTATTTTATTAATGCAGCGTCCAATTTCCTCTTTTAAGGCTTGAGTCGTCGTCGGCTTATTCGCGTAAACCAGCGACTTCAAAAAACCCCAAAGAAAAAAATCTAATGGTGTTAAATCGCACGATCTAGGCGGCCAATTCTGATCTCCAAAACGCGAAATAACACGACCGAGAAATGACTAATGCAGCAATTGAATTGTTTCTCTGGCTGTATGACATGTGGCGCCGTCTTGTTGGAACCACATGCCCTCCACATTCATTTCTTCAATTCTAGGCAAGAAAAAACTGGTTATCATTTCACGATACCGAACACCATTGACTGTTTGCGCTTGACCTGCCTCATTTTCATAAAAAAAAGGTCCAATGATTCCTCCAGCCCAAAAACCACACCACACAGTGACACGTTTGAGGATGCATTTGATTCTCGTGAATCACTCGAGGATTTTCCTCACCCCAAATGCGACAATTCTGCCTATTGACAAAGCCATCAAGATGAAAATGGGCCTCGTCACTGAAGATGATTTTATCGGCAAAATCAGCATTTTCATGTTGTCTCTCCAATACCCAATTAACGAACTCCCTTCGCTGTCCATGGTCAACTGGCTTCAGTTCCTGAGTCAATTGAACTTTGTATGCATGAAGATGCAAATCTTTCGTCAAAATTCGCTGCAAAGTGGATTTGGAGACACCAATTTGCTGAGCTCGGTGTCGAATTGAGGTGGATGGAGTTTGAGCGACATCATCACGTACAGCTGCGACATTTTCGGTCGATCGACCTGGTCGATGGCGCGTTGTTGTCTTTACATCACTAACAGACCCAGTTTCGGCAAATTTATCCATTAATCTCTTTACAGTTGACTCTTTGGAGTATTATTGTGACTCCAAATTGATCGCAATTTGCGAACTGTAGCCGAAAACTTTCACCATTTTGGTAAAACAATTTCACAATGAGAATGCGTTGTTCATTCGTGTAGCGCTCTATTTTTACTAACCTCGTACCTTCTACTAGCAAACAATAACAATTGTTCAAATGTCAAACAATGACACTTCGAATGTTGCCAGATTTAAAAATTGCGTTCTTCTTGGGACACCCTTTACTTTAAGAGGCCAGAAAGCCTATGATCCCGTCATCATCCCCGTAGACCATATATGCCCTCCCCATAGAATTCTAGTGGTTTCACCTATTGTTGCGTTATCACTTATTGTTATATGATCATTCACGTTGTTCATTCCTAAAAGTTAAAGTTAAATGCGCTCAGAGAAGAGCCTTCTATGGCCAATTCGTCGCCATTTCGCTCAGTGCAATGTTAAAATGCACCGGAATCCATATATTATTAATACTACTCCTGATTGAGAAGTTATTGATTTTATTCTTGTACCCAAGAATAGTAGCTGATCTTACAGAGTTGGCGGCTATCCGTAAAAATCCTTATATTTCCAGTGATCCCTTGAATTTGAATAATATAAATGCTCTCTGTGATTGCCCTTATCTCCGCCTGATATACGATATTATGATCCGGGATTTAATTTTCCAACAGAGAGAACTCAGCTATAGAAGCTACTCTTGGTTCTTCAAACCACCTTCGACTTATTCGTATGGAAGTAAATGCTTGTAAGGGTCACCAAAAAAATACATTCTTACCAGGATTCTCTCCTTGGGATTAGCATGCAGTTTTTGACCTCTCGGAGATCGTATCAAAATTTATTTGAGTGATGTTGTCTAGCAGCTTCTGGTTGTTAGTCTTGCGATGACCACAAATCAATTCATTAGAACATTCCGACAAAGCATATCTAAAGCGGTCTCATATTTTGACTGAATCTGAATAGCTTCAAACGATTAAATTTATTCAAATGGTCCCACTGATGACTAAGCAACATTAGCGCTGTATTTACTGAAGTGCTATAATATTCCACTTTACTACGGTGTACGGTGGACTACAGCTGCCGTATAAGTTAAGATTGGCCTGACCCCATTTAGAGCCTGTGGCGTCTCTTCCCCTCGAGGTGTTGTTTATAGTATAATTTTTTTTTTGAAGAATTTCTTCAATGCTCCGGAGATTTTAATGATATTTCCTACCCTCAGAAAAAAAAAGTTAGTAGAAATATTTGTAAACGGTTTTCTTTACTATTTTTGTACTGATTTTTAATAAAAAAATTATTATTTAGCAATATTTTGCAAATTACAGAATTCTTTCAGAATATTTAAAAATTTTGTATAGCTTATTTCAGAAATCATTTCACAAATTTTTGAAAACCGATTTGCTTAAATTAGCAAAAAAATTTATTAATTTTAAAAAAGTGGATATTGAAAGAAATGTTATTTCGAATTAAAACTTACACCTACAAACTTAAATTGCCTTAAAATGATACATAGATTAAAAAAAAAAAAATGCATCGGAAGTGAATATACCGACTCATGACTAAAAAAAAATAGGACTTCCACTTAAAATTGCAATAAAAAAGAAATAATAAAGAAATTACCAAATTAAAACAAAATGATAAATTCGTTTGTTTTTACAATTTTTAAGCCTTTGATTTTTTTTTTTTAAATTTGTCTAAAATATTTTTTGAAAAAAATAAATAAAATAAAAAAATTTTGATATCGATAAAAAAAATAAATTAGAAATAATATTTTGTAAATTTTTTTGCTGATTTCAGCAAACAGATTTTAAATTCCACTTTACAAAAAGTTTACTAAAATTTAGTAGCGGCAGTTAATTTTTTCTACAAATTTCATTGTACTACACGTTAGCAGATATGTGTTGCTAAGATTTGCAAAAAATACCGCTGGGCTCAAATTAGCAAAATTTTCCGTAATAACAGCAAAATTTTCAGTTTATTACAGACTTATTTTTTTTGTGAGTGTAATAATTAATGATATTGGTATTCTCAATTTTGTTCCGGTTCACATTAAGTTCCAGTAACTAAGCCCAAGTGTATGTTAATTCAAGTTCTCCTAAAACTCCCCAATTCAGATATTTATTACTTTTCCCCCTAAATAAATTCACATCGTCGGCCAAACGTATTGTTTATGGTTCATGGTAATCACCCTTAAGGTTTCGGTGAATGAATACCACTTTGTGGGGATGCACAGCATACCATATTTTTAATTATGATGCCCAAAAGGTCAAGGGCCTAAAAAGCGTTTCGGTCAAGACATTATTAAATGCTTTATATCAATAATTATATTCATATCAGACATATCCAATGCTATCTCAAAGTGATAAAGCAGCAGCTCGCTATTGAATTGATCCTTTACCATGCCATGGCTTTCAGCAAAATGATGACAAATCTGAAAATTTTTCTGTTCAGAAAAGTTATGGAAACATATTTCAAATCGGAGAAAAAGCGATTAAAATTTCCGCCATCAATTCCAGTTCAATAACTTTTTCGCAATAGTACAATATCAGAATTGAAAAATTTCTAACTTTGATAATAATCATAGATTTCCAACTATGCGAAGCGGTTGTGATAAGTCTGTGACATAGTCTCCATTGTTGTGCGAATATAATTTATTCATCGCAAATAATAAGTGTTCTTAAGGCCCTCAAAATAGGCGATTGGTTTACATACTCGAACTTAATATCGCAGGGGAGTAAATCTGCAGAATACACTTACAATATTATTTTAGTTAAAATAATCTGAAAGACATATCAAATTAATTGAAAATACAATCAAAAAGAGGACTACTGATTTTTCAATATATCAGCCCATTTGTTGTTTATTTTCAATCATTGTTTAATAATTCACAAAAGTAGTAAAAACAATCAAAAGTAGTTTAAAATAACCATCAATTTTTAACTGACAAAACGTAGAAAAAAAAATAATTTTTCAAATTTAAATTTTTTTATTTGTATTTAATTTTACAAAACACAACACACACAGATGTACGCATATATTTTTATTTGCTATGTGTGTATGTTGAATAATTTCTTGTAATCGTTTTTAGAAACATAAAATTTTTCATTAAACAGAAAATATCAATTCCTACTGAATGTCTGTAAATTTTTCTAGTTTGTTTTTTTGAATGACTGATTTAAATAGTTAAAAAATATATTTTCCATTAATTTTATTTATTCTTCATTTAAAAACAAACTCTCCCTATCATTTTTAAATAACCTACAGTGGGTATGGATTTTTGCTTTCCTTTGAAGTGGTCACAGGGTTGCGCTTATGGTCCAGTGTGAGCAATCGCGGCACCCACTGCTCGGTTAGATTTTTCATGTCCAAATCTTCGTGTAAAATATGATGTACTCTTTAAGTTGAGATGCCTACAGTCTCAGGCAAACTTCGAATTTCATTATTTTTGTCGTGGCGACCTCCTTTTGGTGACCTGTGTATTCACTTGTGCTTCTAGAACTGTATAAAACTCAGAATGACCAAAATGTACAATGGTAAACTTCTACTTAAGCATTGAAATTGCTTGATGAGAATATGAAATTTACTTTTTTTTAATTTTCATCGAAACTCACGATATTGCCTGTTACCAATGGCAGTCAAATACAAACTTAAACATACAGTTTTCTCTAAATTTGACAGTGTTCTATTAACAGTTGGAGTTTTAGTCAACATCGCGGAAAGTTCAAAATATCGTGGAGTTCTACTGTTTCCCAGGGAGGTTTTAAGGTCGTTATACTCTAATCTGACATCAGATCTTTAAAACTTAAATTAGCAAATCAATCATTATGGCAGATGGTTTTAAGAAATTTCGGAATTTACTTTAAAATTGATACTTTACAGGTTTTGGAATTACTGAATTTAAAACTGACTTTTTGATTTTAAAAATTTAAAATGGTCCATCGAAGAAGTTTTTTTTTTTAAAGTGAATGAATAAAATATTTAATCGTGAAATTTTGGTGGTCGCTAATACAAATCTGTTATACGATTTTAAAATGTCCGATACTTTTTGTAAAACTGATTGGTTTCATTGTACAACACAAATCCGACAACGGATTCCGGCAGAGAGGATACAAAATTAGACGTATATTGGCGTTTTGAAATTTTACGTCTGAATTTTATTTTTAAGGTGGGTTTAAGTTTTATCCCTTTTGAACGTTCTTATGTGAATCAGCATTTGACCCGGTTTATGTAAAAAATTACATGGAACATTTTTATGGAACATTTGAACCCTCTAACTTGTAAAAGTATAGGTCTTTTCTGTTCCTTTCGTGTGTTAATTTTTGGGGCTTAAGTGTGTTCTTACATACGTAATAATATTTTAAGTTTGAAATTTTCATTCTCGCATTCCCTCATTAAAATGTGATTTTTCAAAACGCTGACAGATATATTTGTTTTCTTTGCCTTTCTCTAATTTGTTTAATCTCTCCCAGGCTAGCAGCATAAAAGTTGTATTTTTTATATTCTCTTTGTTGATGCTTTTAAACCACCGTGCAAATTGTGAAAAGTTCTCTAAATATGTCCTCTTTTGTTATGGTTATATATATATGCGTCACTTGTAATATATGTACATGTGTGTATAAATATAAGTTTGTATGTTGTATACTGCAACATTTTGCTTACATAGTAGTTAGTTGGGTATTTTCAATATTTATAACCTTTTATTACTATTTGTTGCCTCAACTGCTGATGCTGGTGCATGTGACGACTATATTATGTTATACTGGTTTTTATTTTGTTTATTTTGTTGATGACTCCAATGCTGATGTTGATGACGACGATGATGATACAATGTAACAATTGCAACTAAACTTTTAACAGTTATTCACAAAAATGCAATGACAAAATGTTGTAACAGAAATTTTTAAGCTGTAGAGAGTATTTGATAATTGAAAAATTTTCTTTCACACAAAACTTTTTTGATTTACAAATTATTAAATTATATACAAACTAGATTGTATAAAATAAAGATTTTGATATTTTTATAAATATTTCATGCTACGTACTTTAAATAGAATAACATATTTCGGTTGCCCCGGCATTATATTTTGCTATGTCGATTCTAGATTTTAGTTAACTGCTAGAATTTGTAGGAATTATGTTGTAGAGTCAATTGGCTTCAAAAGTTTTCAAATAAAAATACCAACAATTTTTATTTTATTTCCAATCCCGGACGATTTCAATAAAATTAACATATATGATTGAAGGCTATAGTCAAAATCGTCCAAAAAAAAATAAGTCAAAAATATATGTAAATAAATACTCGAACAAATGAAAATTTGGCCCAAAAAAAAAAAAAAAAAAAAAGTGTTCCTGTATTTCAATACGAAAAGAGGCAACACTGTTTACGTTTATATTACGTTTTTGTTCGAATATTCCAAGGCATCTGTCAAATACTAGTAAAAAAATATAAACAAACAAAAAACCGCGACCATCAACTGCGAAATAAAATATATTTTTTAAATAAAAAAGTTATATAATTAAAATAAAAAATTTTGAAAAATGTTTGGTGTTGCAATGATAAGCGCTTCCGCTCGTGGCGTTTAATTTTTTTAGTAAGGGATTCCCACTGCTCTTTACAGTGAATATTGCTATTTATACCACCAAATTGCCCTTTAGCTGATTCCAAATTAAAGCTCCTTGGAAATTCGTTCCGTTTTCTGAAAAAAAAAAAAAAATAATAAATTAAAAAATGTCTTTCTGTCTTACTTACCTTCTTACTATCCATTTTATTTAATAATTATTTTAATGCGTTTGTCTTAATATATTTTACGTGATGACTAGTTCATTTAAACAATTTACTGAATTGATCTATATCATCGTTCTTTGAAACAAGTATATTTTAGTGGCACCTACCCGACCTACCCGATTCCTCTCCCAACGCTCCCAGATATTACTTTTTGCAAAAAAATTTCCGTGAAAAGACCCATGCCGGGAGTCACTTCGGTGCAAAGTTAGAAAATGGACTTGGCTATACTTCGTCATTTATGATCGGAATGGAACAATATGTACATCATAGGAAAGATAATAAAAACATCTTTTAACTTTTTTCTTTTTTTAACGCATTACAGTCCGGTAAAGGAATTTTAATTTTTGATTAGTTTTTAAAAGGGGATTTTGTAAGAGTAAAATTCAAGACTTTAGGCTTTATTTCGCATAAGGTAAAAATTTCATTTTTATGAAAAAACATTTAAGAACTCCAAAATATTGGATATTTCTTCCGTAATGGGTTAACAAATAAAAATTTCTAAAAGATTTTCAAACTAATCATATTAATTTATTTTCAAACTACCTTTTTCTTGATGTACATGTTGTTTCAATCCGACCACCAATAACGAAGATAGCCAAGTCCATTTTTGAACTTTGCTCCGAAATAAATGCCGATATAAATCTTCCCCGGGAAAAATTAAAACCCACGGACTCAATCGGTGACATGACCTTAAATGTACGTAAAACATTTTTATTTTTAATAAAGATGTAGTTTTTCACACCAACATGAACGATAATGGCAAACACAACTAAAATACAGAAAATTCGCACCGTTTCAAGTTGTGAGTAAATTTGACAGTTGAAATGAAAAACTTTTCACCTTAAATGTTTACAGAAACACTTTTTCTCATATTTTTCCAATAATGGTGGAAAAAAACCTTACGTGACAGAAAGTTTTCACAAAAAAAGTTATAGAAACGATCGTGTGAGAAAAATGACATTTTGTGTCAATTCATATCATTTTTGTTTCAATCCATGCGTTTCATGCGAAAACTTTCTCGATTCGAAGTTACAGGAATTGCCTATAGAATGTAGTTGTAACCGAATTTTTTGCCAATTGACATTTTTGTATGCGTATTTCCAGTGCCATCACTTTATTCAATTTTAATAGCGTTTTAAATTACCGAAATTTTTATTGTAAAAATTGATTTCATTTAAATTATGAATTATAATTTTCTATGTGTAGAAATTACACAAAATTTATTATATTTATCTTTAGGCTAAACTGTCTTAGTTTTTTTTTAATCAAATTTGAAACTTGAATATTTTTAAGATTTGAACTTTGAATATTTTTGTTTAAAAACAGCACAGCAGCTACAACAGAAAATAAATTGTGACTTTTTATTTGAATCAATCAAAAAAATTGATTACCAAAAAAATAAATAGAAATAAAAATTTTTGTCTTTGAACTCAGAACTCTAACACTATCAAGCTGTGTTCTTACCCACTGCACCACCGACACTTACCTTGAGCTGTTGTCTAACTTTAATATGCATATGGGGAACAGATCTCAAGTGTACAAACTTTGAAACTGGTGTCTTGAGATCGGAATGAAACTTGCACCAAGTTGAATACTATTTGGTAGTAGTTATAACACAAAATTTCAGCGGGATCGCTCAACAAATCTCGGAGTTGGAAGGTGTTGAATTTTGTAATTTTCGTCAAAGAGCCCTGTTTTTTTTAAATACATACGAGTATAATGTATTACCTATTGTAGTTAGAAAATTTTGTACAAGATGTTTTCGATAGCTTTTTCTTCAATCTTTTAATAAAAATATAAGAAAAATTTTTAGAAAAATTTGTTGACTTTTTTTTTTTGCGAGGTGGGTCTATTTTTGTTTTTTTATATGTTTATATTTTTTTAATTTTCTTTTACAGCTTAGTAGTAACTTAGTGGGGCGTGACTTGATTATTGATCAAAATAAAAGTTTGGTAACTTAAAACAACGCCATTTATCATAAATTTTAAAAATCTCTGGTGGGAATCGAACCCACGACCCCCGAACTAATAAGCTAGCACGTTACCAACTAGCCTACCGGGGCGCTCCTAAACGTTTTTTTGGATAGATAAACAAGTCGCATCCTACAAACTTAAAGCTTTCTTAAAAAATATAAGAATAATAAAAAAAGTAAGCATTTTGCAAACATTTTAGACTAAATTTTCTAACTACAGTAGGTGATCATGGTTTGACGAAAATGTCAAAATTTTAATTTTCACTACTTACCCTGTGGAAAAAAAGGGGTCAGGTGGGAATTGGGACCTGTCCAGTGGTAGGTGAAAACTGGATCGGTTCCGAAAATACATATCACGAGATATGTGAAAAGAGGACCGGTTCCTACAGTCATGACATGTTCTTTTAGACCAATCCTGTGACATGTCACAGAGGGCAAGCCCATGTTAAAGTGACCAGTCCCGTGACCTATCCCTATCACAGTGAACCGATCACGTGACGTGTCCCGGGATAGGTCCTTTTTCCGCAGGGTACCTCATTAAAACCATTCTGAAGCAAACAAACTCAAACAAAGCTGCTACCAATTGCATTATTTTAATTCAGGTTAAAAAATCAAAAAAAAAAAAAATGAATTGAAAAGTTCTTCCTTTGTACTTAAAAATTTACTTTTAAGAGCGCTTCTCTTGAGTATTGTTTCGGCGCAAAAAAAACTATTTAAAAAATAAGCAAAAATAGGAAAATTAAACATCAAAAAAAGCATCAACAAATGCATAAAATATAAGTTATTTTATTTTTAATATAAAAAAGCCTTGGCATTTTTTTGCTTTGCCGAATGATGATCATATGTAATTACCCAGCAAAAATGAAGCTGCCAAATAAGCAATAAAAGCATCAATACTATGGCAAAGGCATCACTTCTTTTCTGATGGTTTCATCGATGAATTTAACATTAGCGTGTCATAGGATGGAAGTATTCAAATGTAGCTACTAGCATTACTCATACTTTACTCTAAGGAAGCAATGATAATACAATGATTAGGTATTCTGATGCACGAGTGGAAAATGTTCATATGCTTTGTAATATTTAAGCTTTGATGAAAACAAACAGAAAAATAAGTTTAAAGAAGCGAAATTTATGCATTGATATACAAATACTCTTTATTAAAACAAATAAATAATTCTGCATTAGTGAAAGAGCATTTTTGAAACATTTTTCAAAAATTTTAATGAATTTTTAGACAAATTTTAATGAATTTTTAGACAAATTTTAAAATATTTTTGGATAATTTAAAAACTGGTGGTACAATTTTGAAACATTTTTAGAAAATTTTAAAATATTTTTGAACAATTTTTAATAATTTGTGCACAGTTTTAAACATTTTATGGGCAATTTGAAATAATTTTTACACAAATTCAAAATTATTTTGGTAAATTCTGAATTAAAACTGGAAATGATGTAGTGTTAAATAATAAACATAATGCAAAAATGCACAGATTGCGTTGTCAGAAATATTTGAGGCTGAAAAATGCAAATGACAGGCCAGCTAGTTTCAAATTAAATGTCAAAGAAATCTGTTTTGCTTGAGTTTTCAAAACTTTTATAAAAATTGCAAACCTGCATAAATTCTAACCGTTATGAAATCTTAAAATAAAATATAAAAAATGATTTAATAAAAAATTAAAAAAGTGCATCAGAACTATTTTCTCAATTTGAATAAATGCTTAAGATTAAAAAAAAAACAAGTAAGAGCGGCTAAATTCGGCTATGCCGAATCTTATATACCCTTCACCATGGTTGAGAAAAAACTGAAGTTTATATATGGACATATATGGAATGGACAGATTTATATACGGACGCCTTTAAGAGGAAATTAACCATTTAGTTTGGTGATAAAACTTGGACTCGGGAAGATTTATGGTTCCAGAAAATAGGTATTTAAAAAAAAATTATATTTTGGGCATAACTTTATTGTATCTGAACCGATTATCCGAGTGTTTTAGCAAATATGTTATACTAAAGATTTTCGATCTTTTGCTATATAAGACGTATCCATAGGTCATATTACAGCTCTAGAATAGTGTTTGTTGTTTGCGTATAAAAGGTGAAGAGGTGAAAGAAAAGAATTTCAACAAATTGTTAAAGAATTCACTAGAACTGCATGTGTTTTATTTCTACAAAAACGTTTGATTTAGCTGGCAAATTTGCATTTGGGATTTTATTTCGCTTTTTTATTAAAAATATTTGAAATTTCTTTAGCTTAGTTTTAAGAATTTGAAGGAAAATAGTTTATAATTTTTTTTTTATAAATTATTATAAGTTATGACCTAAAATAGTTGCATTCAAAGGGAAATTATGTATAAAATTTTCTTAATATATGAGAAATAAAATGGTTTAAAAATCTTTTTATAAATTCCTTTAAATCGGAGCAAAAAAAAGAAATAAAACCCTTTGTATTTTGTTTGTATCAGAGGGTTCTTATAAAAATTTTAATGTTTTTAGCCTATTTATGGATTATTTAATTATTAATATAAAATTTTATTTAAATTAATTATTTAATGTTAAAAAAAAACAAAAAATAAACAAAAATAAAAAAAAAAAAAAATCTTAAGAAAATAAAAAAAAATGTGCTAAAAAAAGTGAATTGACCGGGATTCGAACCTGCAACCCTTCTATCTGTGGTGAAGGGTATAAAAACGTTTGTATTTTGTTTGTATCAGAAGGTTTTTATAAAAATGTTGATGTTTTTAGCCTATTTATGGATTATTTAATTATTAATATAAAATTTTATATAAATTAATTTAATAATAAAAAAACCAAAAATAAACAAAAAAAGTCTTAAGAAAATAATAAAAAAAAATGTACAAAAAAAAGTGAATTGACCGGGATTCGAACCCGCGGCCTTAGAGAAAAAAAGTATTTGTGACATAGCGTCTAGACAACTGAGCTATTGAAGCTCACACAAAATCATCGTTAATACAGGTACATATATAAAAGTCTTCGTTCATTAGAGATTTGTTTAGTTTTTATTTAAATGACAAATCTTTGTATGTGTGTTAGTTGTGTATAACAGGTGGAGATGAAAGAAAAGAATTTTAACACATGGATGTGTTTGTTATGCGTTAAGTTCTACATACATATTAAACAAAGGGATTTTACCGGAAAAATTAGAGGTAGTCCTGGTTGTTTGCTAATATCTCAGCCATTTATTAACCGATCTGTCTGATTTTTAATAGCAAACAGAAATGGATCACATGTAACAGAAATAAAAAACAATCAAGTCCTCATCATGTCTGGGTTCTTCGGAAAACCCATTTCAACACACAGACGGACCGACGGACATCGTTAAATCAACGTTGCTCTTCATAAGGACCCAGAATATAACGGAATGACAAACTTATATATACCCTTCCACCTGTGGTGAAGGGTATAAAAATTTGAAGGAAAGTAGTTTATAATTTTTTTTTTTTATAAATTATTATAAGTTATGACCTAAAATAGTTGCACTCAAAGGTAAATTATGTATAAGATTTTCTTAATATGTGAGAAATAAAATGGTTTAAAAATCTTTTTATAAATTCTTTTAAATCGGAGGAAAAAATAGAAATAAAATCGTTTGTATTTTGTTTGTATCAGAGGGTTTTTATAAAAATTTTGATGTTTTTAGCCTATTTATGAATTATTTAATTATTAATATAAAATTTTATTTAAATTAATTATTAAATGTTAAAAAAAACAAAAAATAAACAAAAAAAAAAAAAAATCTTAAGAAAATAAAAAAAAAGTTAAAAAAAAAGTGAATTGACCGGGATTCGAACCCGCGGCCTTAGAGAAAAAAGTATTTGAGACATAGCGTCTAGACAACTGAGCTATTGAAGCTCACACAAAATCATCGTCAATAGAGGTACATATTCATATTCGTTCATTAGAGATTTGTTTAGTTTTTATTTAAATGACAAATCTTTGCATGTGTGTTGTTTGTGTATAAAAGGTGGAGATGAAAGAAAAGAATTTTAACACATGGATGTGCTTGTTAAGCGTAAAATTCTACATACATATTAAACAAAGGGATTTTACCGAAAAAATTAGAGGTAGTCCTGGTTTTTTGCTAATATCTCAGTCATTTATTAACCGATCTGTCTGATTTTTAATAGCAAACAGAAATGGATCACATGTAACAGAAATAACAATCAAGTCCTCATCATGTCTGGGTTCTTTGGAAAACCCATTTCAACACACAGACATTCAGACGGACAGACGGACATCGTTAAATCAACTTCGCTCTTCATAAGGACCCAGAATATATATACTTTATAGGGTCTAAGATCAATATTATAGAAATTACAAACGGAATGACAAACTTATATATACCCTTCCACCTGTGGTGAAGGGTATAAAAATACGATATACTATAACTTATGCTTTAGAAGCTTATTGACAATAATAATTTAGAAGTATGATCAATTTCGCATGTTACTGAAAATGTAATATAACAAAAATGTGTATTTAGATGAAGTGTTTTGGTGTAAAGTAAATTTTGTATAAACCATACATCTATCCATGCATACGTGTTTACTTTTCTACAGTATAGTGTTAACTTATTAGAAATTTCAAATTTAGTTTCAATAGTAAAATTTATTCATTCATACCATTTTTAAGAATTAACTTATGATTTTGGCCACAAGGTGGAGTTTTTTTTTCATTAGTTATAGAGATATTTCTCAATGAGATTTTTGAGTTAAAAAACCAAATTGGTAAAAAAAACTGTTTACATTATCTTATTTAATTTTAAATAATTTTGTATTTTTATTTAATTAAGATCTGTACTGTGCACATCTAAGTCACTACATATAATTACAAATGTGTGTGACTGTATTTATATATGACAGCCAATTTCAACTAAAAATGTTTAATCATATATGTGCATGAACGAACAAGAGACTATTTGTTTGGAAAGTAAATTATATTTTATTTTTTTTTGTATATTAAAAAAGTAAATTAGATAAATTAAAACTGAAAATATTTGAAGTAACTCAATTTTGTTACAAAAATTGGTTTTATATTTTTTTTACATTATTTCTGTAAACTAGCTGAATGAAAGTTTAATGAACTGGAGATTTAAATTTTTTAATATTTCTACTTTAATTATTTTAAAATACATTACGTACTTTCTTTAAAAATATTATCATTATTGAAAAGCTAATAATGAAAATGATTTATTAGCATATTTACTTCAAATGTCATGCAAACATGTGTTGCTACAAAATGTAATTTTTTTGCAATATGCAAAACAGCATATACAATTTTTGCAATAATGAATTTTTAATAAATTTCTAATAATATATACTCCCGTGTAAAAAATATTGGAGCTGATGAGATCTATATAGATCTTATTAAATACCCTGCGGGAAAAGGACACGCCACGAAACTGGTTTTTTATATGAAAATGACTAGTCATTTTAACATGGGTTTGTCCTAGGACGGGATCAATTGCCCCCTGTAACATGCCACAGGACTGATCTAAAAGAGCATGTCACACAACTAACGCCAAATATATATAATAGGTCTCGTACTTCCAAACTAATCAGGTAATAGAAGCTTTTAAACAGAGCATGTGGTAAGTTTTTTCGAGAACCGGTATTGTTTTGACACTCACCAAAAAAAGTCTGTAATGACAACTGAAAATTTTGCTGTTATTACGGGCGGTATTTTTTGCTAATCTTAGCAACATATGTCTGCTGACGTGTAGTACAAGGAAATTAGTAGAAAAATTAGTAGCCGCTACTAAATTTTAGTAGACTTTTTGTTAAGTGAAATTTAAAATCTGTTTGCTAAAATCAGCAAAAAATATTACTAAATATTATTAATATTAGTAAAAAGCTTTGAATTTATTTTTCTTATCGAGCATCAAAAATTTTGATTATATTTTTCAAAAAACGAATTAATCATTTTGTTTTAATTTGGTAATTTCTGTTTTGAAATATATTTTGGTCAATTTTTTTTTACTTTTAAGGTTTAATTTTAATTGTTTTTAGGGCGGATTTTTAGAACTAAAAAACCTTTTTAGTGCTATTTTAAGTGGATGTCCTCTTTTTAGACATGAGTCGGTATCTTCACTTCCAATACCTTCTTAAATATATGTAACATTTTAAAGAAATTTAAGTTTGTAGGTGTAAGTTTTAATTAGAAATAACATTTCCTTCAATAATCACTTTTTTAAAATTAGTAAAATTTTTTGCTAATTTTAGCAAATCGGTTTTCAAAAATTTGTAAAATGATTTCTGAAATTAGCAACAAAAATTTGTAAATATTCTGTAATTTGTAAAATGTAAATAGCAAAAAGGTTTGCTAAATAATAATTTTTTACTAAAAATCAGTACAAAAATAGTAGAGTGGGATTGAAAACCGTTTACAAATTTTTCTACTAACTTTTTTTTCTGAATGCACCTGACACGGGACTAGTACCAATACGAGGTAGAGACTTTTTATACCGACCACGTGAGCGGTATTTTAGAAACCGATCTTGTTTTCACCTACCACATACTTTTAAACCGTTTAGATGGTAGGTACACTCACAATAAATTTTCCATTACCGATGTGTTTTTTTAAAGTAAAACGTAGAGTTTGAAGAATCAATTGAAATTTATAGAAATATAAATTATAAAAATTTACAGACATTCAGTAGAAGCTGATATTTTCTGTTAAATTTAAAATTTTATATTTTCTGTTTCTAAAAATAGAAATTCATATAATTCATTTTTGTTTTTTAGATACACATAGAAAATAAAAATATTATTGGTGCGTTTTGTAAAATTACATATAAATAAAAAAATTTCAGTTTGAAAAACAAACCAAAAAAAATCGTTCTTTTCTATGTTTTGTCAGTTACAAATTTATGGTTATTTTAAACGATTTTCGATTGCTGTTACTACATTTGTCGATTTTTAAACAATGATTGAAGATAAATAACAAAATGGGCTGAATATAATGAAAAATCAGTAGTCTTCTTTGTGATTGTGTTTTCGATTAAGTCAATATGTCCCTACGGGAAATGGACCAGTCACAGAGTTAGTCACGTGACCGGAACTTTGTGGCAGAAACCGGTCCTCGAGTTGGTTCTCTTATATTAAAGTAACTGGTAACTTTAACATGCGCTTGTCATAAGAGGTGGAAAATTCTACCTTTTTAGCTACTTGCGACATATCTCTGACCTTGTGTAGGGTACCATATCACTGCATTGGTGTTAGTGAATGCGCAACAGAACAGGTAAGAATTATCTTACACATAACTAGTCTCATGACTGGCTCAAATAATTAATAAAAAACTGGTTACATATCAATCACAATGTGTTATGTTGCAGAACTTGTAGGGAATGAAAAGATTCGTTACATATCACTTGACTGTTGCAAGTGAATATGTCATAGAGCAAACGAAAATTAGTTAGCATGTAACCTGTGAAAATTTCTTCCGCGTGTTTCATATTAAGAACGTGTTTCAGAATGATTCCATAAGGTCCAGTCATTAAATTTACTTGCAATGTTTATTAGAAAAGTTTTCACAATTTTTTCATTGTGCGAATAAAAATTGCAGATGCAAATTAAATTTACTCCTAATAAATCAATGTTTTTATAAAAATCGGGTACTTTAAACAAATTAAAAATTAATGTTTCGCAAATCAAAAACTTTAGATCTTCTCGAATTAGTGCGAATTCAAAAAGACCGTTATGGGTTTATTTTTTGATTTCAAACGTATTGCCCAATAGAAGTTCTCGAAATTTTAGTTGTTCTAATCCTGCAGAAAATTCATTTGATTCAGAAAAATGTTTAGACTTAAAAGATTTTCAAGTCAGTATCAGGTTTTCTGCAGCCAAAAACATAAGTGGCTTCCAACTTTTCATTATTAATAAGAAGGATAAAGAATTAGTTTTGTAATTCACTTTTTTAAAATGAATTAAATTTGACTCGAATATCATTACATAAACGCATTCGAGGCGTATTGAGGATTCTCGTCAGAAAATGTTAGTTTAACCTTTGGCAAACACATTTTGATAAAATACAAAAAATTTAGATGCCCCTTTAAAAATTGCTATAATTTTACGGGCTTATATAGATATGTTAATCTTTATAATAACAAACATTAAGATATTGGTTAGAATAGTATCAAAACCGCGCTAACTACACAGTGGGACATATTGAAAATTATTTGGTGGTTCATCGGGATTATATAAAATTTTACACACAGGCAAATATCGCATAGACAAGCTGAATTTTAATTTATTTTAAAATAAGCTGAGCTAGGGTGGAGTGTTTAAGCGACTTTCAGTTTAAAAATTCGCGAATTTTTGACACTTATGCAATTTTTGTTATCGTTGGAAGTTTATTTATTTATTTATTTATTTATTTCAGTCTATGGACACAAAACTCCTTACAGACTATGATTTAAGTAAATGTAATATATAATAATTTAAAATTAGTATAAAAAATATTTATAAGAAAAATAAATTTTATTGTAATACGGCAAAAAGAAATAGTTTAAAATTATCTTTTGTTGTGCAAAATTCAATAAATGGTTTAGATTTTTTCTGAAGACTCAAACTAATATGATTAAAAGTAATAAATGTGCGGGTTAACGTACCATTGATAGCATAATTAGTCCGATGTATTGGAACATTAAAGGCATCAATAAACCTAAGACTTCTTAATGGAACATAAAATGTAATCAAAGATAGCAAGTCAGGACAATCAATATTATGATTGATTATATCAAATAAAAGTAAAGTTTATTATATCAAATAAAAGTTTTGAATTAATATTAATCGATGAATCATTTTTAACAAATCATTCCAACAAAAATTGGTGAAATTGATATATATTTCACGAAACGAAAGTAATTTAATATAAATTAAATTAAATCATATCCCACTTTATTCAATTAACAGCCATTTTCAATTATATAGCCGTGTATATAAAACAGTGTCCATAATGGTGCTAAGTGAAAAATAATTTCTATATATTTTAATTTGATGAATTTTGCAATAAAATTTTAACAATGTTAAGGGAAAAGAGCCGTTGATTGAAAATTTCAATAACAAATTTTGGATTTTTAGGGATAACATCTCTCATAAGTGTTTCTTAATAAACCCATAAGTGTTGTGATACCTATTAGCCAGTCGTGGACAGGTTGATTTGCCTGTCATTGAGACTTCATCATGCACATTGAATTAATGCAGTTATATGTCACTATCTAAACAGTTGCGTAATTATTTCTTTTTTAGCTAAATTAGTGTTATGTCATCATTTCTGTAGTCACAAAGTCGGTTCAGAATTATGTCAGCTTTGCAACAGTCGCGGGATTGGGGTTTTCGCCACCCATTGACATTCTTTTATACACTGCAAAATTTCTTGTTCTCTCATTATTTCAACTATAACAGTCCTAATGTCTTTAGTCCACATTGGTGTTATATTTATTTCTCTTTAGTTACATTATATCCAGAAAGAACCAGTCAATGTTCTGCCACCATTTCAATATTTGGGACACTGGTTGTTTTACAGCAATTACCACTTTTTCAGACACTGAGTTATATTTTACACCAGCTTTCTGACATGTCCCTCATTTATCTATCACAGATTTATCACCTGGGATCAATCGGCCTTCATTTCCCGTAGGGGTATTTCAGATTATTTTTAACGAACTAATATTGTGAGTGTAGTTTAGGGACCCGCCCTCTTTCATCTATACATACATATACCCAGGTTGAAGTGAACGGCCCTTTTCATATAAAAAATCGGTTCGGTGACCGGTCCCTATCACAATGAACCGGTTACATGACGTGTCCTGGGATATATCCTTTTCCCGCAGGCTCTGTGTATATAATTATGACATATGGGTTACAAGTTATGGCTAGTTCTAATTAGATCTAGGTACACATCAGTTCATATAGGATCATATCTGGTGCCAGATTTGCTCATAACTAAAAAGATGAACTGAATTTCGTAAATTATTTTTCCAAATTTGATATCAGATTTTAACGATTTCAGCCGTTAAAAATTTTGTTTGAAAAATGAACCGGTAAAATCATAAGAAAACAGATTCATTGTGACAAGCGAATTTTTTTGCCAACTGAACGGTTTGCTTACAGGAACTAAATTATTTTGTCGTTACAATTAAATATTGTCTTGTATGAAAAGAAATATAAGGTTCCAAACGAATTTCTGTTGTATTAACCGAATTGCTTCCACCTTACACAAAAATAGCAAAAAAATCAGTTATGACCATGAATATATTTTTTAGTTTAAAGATTTTGTTTTATTGATTCGATATAATTAGATTCAATTGGATATGTTTATTTATTTGATTTCTAATTAGATCTAGTAAAAGCAGACCTAATGAGAACTGGTCACATCTGATCTTTTTTTTACACGGGCTACATATTGAATTCTATTTCTAGTAGAGTGAGTGTATCAAGCGCAATAAATGTGATATTAACATGTGCTATTAACATGGTGACCAAAATGTCCTTTTAATTTACATACAATTCTGCATCGTTAGGCCGAATGTTATTCATTTTAAAATGGAAGGAATCCAAAATGCACACTTGAACTACACCCAGAATATTATGTAGCTTAACAGTTTTTAGTTTAATAAAAAAGTTTTCCATTCCATTTAAAAATAAAAAAACATAAATTTATTTTCCCATCTAAAAATCGAAATATATATGAGCATACATGATCACACATGGGCCTGTATATGATCATACATGGGCATACATGGTCATATACGTCCATACATTGTTCAATATATGACCATACATGATCTCATATATGATCATATATCTTCGGATTCGAAATTTGAGGGTATATGGACGTATATGATCATATACGAGCATACATGAATAATATATGAGCATGTATGATAATATATGCACATATATCACCATATACCCTCAAATTTCGGATCCGAAGATATATGATCATATATGAGATAATGTATGGACGTATATGACCATGTATGCCCATGTATGATCATATACAAGCCCATGTATGATCATGTATGTTCATATATATTTCGATTTTTACATGGGTTGGAAAAAAATATCTATTTAAACTTTTTTATACATTTTTTTCGAAATGATTTACTGTCATTTACCGATTTATTTAAGTTTCATTTATTTATTTTTCATTTGTTTAAAATTTAATAAAAATTTACCTACGCTCTAATAAATTTTTATTTCAATTTACCACCATAATGGTAGGTAACTTATTGTCTTTATATCCATAAAATTACTAAAAGTGTATAAATTTAAATGTCTGGGAATTTTGTTTTCAATACTGTACATGTGTGTAAACTTAATATTTATGCGCTTAACAAAACACAAATTTTTGAGAATAGATTCATTGAAAGCTTAGAATCACATTAATAATATTTTTATTCGCGATTTTGGTAAAAAGCATTTAAAATAACACAAGTTTGTTTGAACATTTTATTTATAACTACATAATTTATAATACATATATAATCGTGTTGTAACCGTAAAACACCGATTCTGCTGAATATTTTTAATATTCACTCCTTTTGTTTGAAATGATTCTTCAATGTGTCAAGAGTTAGCCTTGAGGGAATTTCTTGAATGGTGGTATTTTTTTGGAACTTTGTTATTTTGGCCGTATGTTAAAAACGCTTCAACATCTGCAAAAAAAAAAAAAAAACATAATTAGAATCACTGTATTTCATCTAAAAATAACGTTAAACATTCTTACCACTATAAATTTAAAGGTTCAAATCCCATGAATAAAATACCATTGCACCCAATCATATTAGCGCAATTAGTTTAATTATATTGTCCTTCTCAATTACATTTGTGTCTGTATATATTTTTTCAAATACAAATAATTTTTTGAAAAATTTTAGTTAAACGCAAACTATTTTAGGATAAGGCACAAATGTGTTAAATTTAAATATAGTACAAATTTGCTGTTAATCATTATTATTTTACTATAAAATGTGTTTGTGAATAATAAAAAAAGTACAATTTTGTACACAAAAGTTTGCTTAATATTTTTTTCAAAAATTTCGTGCTTGATTTGAAATACTATGTGTGGTTTTAATAAAAAGTTAAACACAATATCGTTTTAAATTTTAATGAATTTTTTATAGTGTCTGTTACAGTTATTACAAATTTAAATTTTGTTTGCTGTCTGTTTCAAAAAAAAAAAAAAATATTCAATAATTTGCAATATGTTTTTTATTTAAATTGTTTATTTATATACATAATTATTTCAGTTTAAATTACAAGAACTTTATAAACACATATACATATACATTCTATAAACATGTCTATAAACATTTTAAATATTAAAAAACAAACAAAAATACAAAAACGAAATCTATTTCAAATAAATGCTAAAATCATTTATTTTTTACGGAATTTGTAGGTTAAATTTTAACATTTATTTAAACTGGTTAATATCATTTGATTTTTTACGACTGTGACAGCTGTATTTTTATGAGTATTTATAAATCCAAATTCTAAATAAAAAACAGGCAAAATAATTGAAAATAATTTTTTTTTATGAGGTGATAAATCTGCTAATAATTAATAACATAACGGCAATCAGAAGTTGGATTTGGCTCCATTGGCCTCTAAATATCTTTATAAAATAACGTTATTGACTCAATAACTGACTGAATTAACATCGCCCAAACCAAGCCGCTTGAGCTAGGAACTTGAAAGGCCCGAATACACTGCGACCAAGAATCAATCTTTGGATCAGACCCATGTTGGCTTAAATGTAGCCAATTACCCTACTAACCGCAGAACCTACAAGTATCCGTATCAGACAGATATCTCGTCCTCTAATTGTAATACTAGCTACCAGTCTAATGAAAAATTTCGTTAAGGCCCTTAATTCCTTCCTGTTCCGGAAAGGAAGTCTCCTGGAATTTCCAATAGGTGGAGCTATGAATCCCTTCGCCTGGCGCTGGCGCAAGTATACCGCAGAAAGTTAACCTGCGTTTGTTGCCCGCATGCTCCTTGTGCCCAGGAACCCAGCTTAGGATTAGTATGTTGCAACCACTAAATGCAGTCTAGGATAAGGCTAGACGTCACGTTATAGGACAATAATGCTCTAAGTGCCGCTTGATCCTTGTTCTGGGTCCTAAGGATTGTTGGTCAATATTCCCCTCTTCAAAATTTTCATCTCATAAATTTTAACAAAAATCTGCCTTCAAAAATCACCTTCTCTGTGACCCTGGCCATTGGGTCGTCAATAAACAACCTCGATTTCCTTATTTGGCCCCATAGGTTACCACCGTTATTATTAGTAAACCAAAAAGTCTCTGAAAGGCATATAATTTTGTTACAAAAGCCAGATGTTGGCTATTAGTAAGGTTTCTATCCAAAGTAACCACAAGATACCTAACACTGTCAGAAAAGCCCAAGGTTATGCCATTGATCGTCAGCTCCACCAAGTTCAGTTTCCCCTGTTTAGTAAACTGTGCCAGTTTAGAGATATCACTTTTTCTTAACACCATTTAAACTATAAACCGTTTGTTGCCTATGGACAGAAGAATCATATGCGCAGCCATAGGTTTGGAAGCGTAGCTTATCAGTCCAAGGTAGAGAAAACAAAACACATTCCTGAGGACAGCCACTAGATCACTACTATGGCAAAGGCATCACTTCTTTTCTGATTGTTTCATCGATGAATTTAACATTGGCGTGTCATATGATGGAAGTATTAAAATATAGCTACTGCTATTACACATACTTAAATCCAAGGGAGCAATAACATAAGTGGAAAATGTTCATATACTTTGTAATATTTAAGCTTTGCTTTCATAGGAATGCAGAAAAATTAGTTTAAAGAAGCGAAATTTATGCACTCATATAGAAATACTCTTTATTAGAACAAATACATAATTCTGTATTAATAAAAATGATTTTTTTGGACAGCTTTGAAATATTTTTCAAAAATTTTTTGAACAAATTGAAAGTATTATTGGATAATTTAAAAATTGGTTGGACAATTTAAGCTGGAATTTAAGCTGAAAATAGTGTAGTGTTAAATAAAATACAAAGTGATTTAATAAAAGAATTTTAAGATGTCTTCAGAACTATTTTCACATTGTAATTTTTGATTTGAAGCAATGAAGAGTGATTTTTTAAGATAAGCATCGGCTTTATATCCAAATCACTACATTTGAAATATGAACATATTAATTCTTTTGGGTGTTCCTCAAAATAACACCAAAAAAATCATAAAAGAATGTTAACTGAAGTTTGGGAAGCAATGAAAGAAGTTATAGCCACAGAATGACTACCATTTTTTTTCGTTGGGCATATTTCTAAATGTTGGTTCATCTCCCCTTTTCAAAACGTTGATATATTATTTTTGAAGATAAATTTAAAAATATACTCACGATGTTTGTTGACATCACTGCTTTGTTTTGGTATGAAACGAAATTTTAGAAATACAAATTTTTAATTTTAAAAAATTTTCGAACTTCGTTTCATACCAATACTTAGCTTAAATCAATTAAGGCAAATGCAGTTGGCCCTTAAGTTTCCCCTTTTGGCAATACTCCACAAGAGCCGGAACTTTCGTAGTTTCTGCGACACCTGGAAGGTAGGCGAATGCCAGAACTACCTAATGTTCGCCGGCGTGAGGAGGTACTTTAGCACAAATCGCAACTAAGTGCCCAAGAATGAACTCTGTAATAGGAAGGAATGTTAAATTGTTTCTTATAAATAGGACCGATCTGGGCCTAAAATTGTGGTAAAAATGGGGGCTAAAACGAGAACCAACTTTTCCGGCAAGAAATCTGAAATTTTTTAGAGTTTTTTAAAAGAAATTGGAAAAAATGGATTAAATATAAATAATTTCCAACCAAACGGAAAAGATTCAAAACAATTTTTAGTAGAAATCTGAAATTTAAAACTTGTTTTACCTTTAATATTAGCTAATTAATTGGAGATATATTTATATAATATTCATTAAGACCTTTATCACCTGGACCTATGAAATTTTGCATATTGGTAGCTCCTCCGTGCCTTAATTTCCACTAAGCTCCATTTATTAATGAAGCTTAGTGGAAATTGTTTTTTTTTTTTGACAATTAACCCAAATTTCTTATTGTTAACCATACAAAATATTAATTGTTGGTTAAATTTTAACTGAGACATTGAGTTATCGACCTTGGATTTTTTGAAAATTTTTATGCGGTGGGATAAAAATGTCTCGACCTTTAGCTCCTTGGCCCACAATATTGAAAATCTAAGTTAAGCTGTGTGCTTTACATATTTGCTTGTGTCAGTTCTATCAATTGAGATAATAAAATAACTCGTTTGCTGTAACAAAACTATATAGTTTGCACAATGTGTTTTCTCTGTATACTTAAAACCATTTATTAAAAATTATTTGTATTAAAAAAATAAATATGAAATGGCCCACTATTTGTGTAAAAGATAATTCATAAATGGCCTATATTAAGAAAAAAAAAACGACCCAATTTGTCATCAATAACTCAAAATTGGGAAAAGTAGAATTACGCGGTTATTATAGAAAAGCACAAAATTATCAGTTTCCTTATTATTCTGAAAAAAAATTTGTGATTCAGATTCAGATTTTTTAAATCCTTTAACATTTACAGTATGTTTGATAGCTAGTGCTAAACTTTCGAATTTCTCAACAGCTGTCAAACGACTCGTATTTAAAAGCTTATTATGGGAAAAACACGAAAAATTTTGGTTCAAATGTTTGGAAATATTGAGCACATTAAAAGAAAAATATGTATAAAATTTTCAAAACAAAATTTATAAGAAAAACATACAAATGCCCTTTTTTGTTTTTTTTTTTTGCAGTTGTGGGCAAAACTCATGATTTAAAAATATTATAAATATTTTTGCTACTAAGATTTCCTATTAGGATCCCAAATTTTGTCTAAAAATTCAAAACCATTTTTGGGTCATTTTTATTTTCTGTCATGAAATTTGCAACTACAAAACGTTCGGGATAGCCTAATGTGAGCGTTACTAAATTCAAATTCTTTTTTTAGGTTATGTAAAATATTTCCAAGAAGAATTTTAAATTCTGATATTGACAAATTTAATATTTAGACTTTTGTAGATTTTAAGGAGTTCCTTTTCTCCTGTAAAGTAATAAAAATGGAGTTAGATGCTTTCTACAGTAAGTCATCGTTTTTATGTGTATTTAAAATGTTATTGCAAAAATTTATAAAGTTTTCAACTTTTGTTATCTAAAAAAATGATTAAAATAAATGTATGAAATCCCGGTGAAAAAAGTTATACATGTAGTTATATATAAATTGATACAATATATATCAAATAACAACGTATATAAATATATATATAATTATATCAACTTGTATATGACGTTTTTTGTCGAGTTGTTTTCAAATTTTTAACGGTTAAATATTTATTTAACTTAATGTGTATCGCTTTTTCGATGTCACTTACATCAAGTTATATCAAATTGTATCAAATTATATATAACTTGATCAAATTAGATGAACCAATTTTTCAAATCAAGTTGTATCGCAGGAGATCTTACGGCATTTCATGAGATTATATTAGGTATTGGATCAAATAAGATCAAATAATATATAATGTGATATTACATTATATATGACTATACTATACATATAACTATATAATACCTATTTTCATCGGGTTCAGTTATTTTTTTTAAATCTTGGCATAAAAGCTGAAAAGTGTGCAAACAAAAACGAAAAACATGAGAATATTTTGCAAATAGCAGCAGCAACAAAGAAAAAAAAAAGATTATGATTTCTTTGTTTCCAAATGTGTTGAAAATAAAATGCAGAATAGTTGCAAAAATGAATCAAAAGCATTTTTTTTATTAAGGCAAGGTGTTCTGTATTTCGGGTTTGTTTGTTGAAAAAAAAAAGTTATTTTTATAGCATGCAACATTGTATGTATAAAATTTGCTGCTGTTTTTGAGTGTTGAAAGATGAATTTTGTATGTGTATGTGTCTGAATGAAGTATTTGAATGTATTTATTGTCGTAGTTGTTGTTGTTTTTTTTTTGTTTTCTTCTTTGTTTGTAAATGAGTGTACTATTTATTTACTCTGTATGTTGGTGTATGTGACTTTACGTACATTAGGGTGGCAATGAAACATCATATTTCATTTTTTGATATTGGTGAAAATTTAAACCATCTCGGACATTTCTAAGCATTTTAAATTTAAAATCGACTTTATTTTTAAACATACTCGTATGGTTTTCTTTATTTTGTGTGCAATTTAATTTACAATTTTAATTACGTTTTGAGGCCATTAAAGTTCGAGTGCCATTTAAGTTCGGAAAAGACAATTTACTATGATTTTAATAGAAGTTTAATATGTGCTGATATCGCTTATAATACATTTATAGTAAACATAAGAATACTATTTTCGTTTTATTTCAAGTTTTCAATTTATAATTTTTATGGAATTTAAAAGTATGAACATGTTATTTTTTAGAGATATCATGATTTTGCGAAAGCAATTTGATCGAATTAAACAGCCAAACGATGTGTCACAAGAAATAATCAAACAACACTTAAAAAAGTTTGTAAGTTAAAATAACTGAAAATATAATTTAAAAGTAATGATATTTCATTTAAAAACCGGTATACTTAATTTTCATTTAAATTAAATGTTGATTAATCAACTGAGACATCCGTAAGACACAAATGATATAGTCAGTAAAAATAAATGTCAAAATTTTACCTTTTTTTCATTTATTTAAAATTGTTTCCCTTTTTGTATTTTTTTTTTAATATACTCGTACAATACAGAATGTGTGTATGCATAGCTATAGACACTTTTTGTGTGAATGTGTTTGTGTATGTATGTGTGTTTATGAAGTTTTTGTAATTTGTATTGAAAAATTTTGTATATATACAACCAAATTAAATAAAAAAACAAATTGCAATTTTTTGTTATAACTGTTACAGAGTTATTCTAACTGTAATCTGGAAAAAACAGGTTTTGTAAAAATTGTCGCTTAAAACGTTATTCGCGGCTACTCTTCAATTAATATAATATTTACTGTTTCTATAATTCTGAGCTACATTTTCAATATCTGCCTTAAAATTAATTCTATGTGTTGTTGGTGTATTTAATTATCAGTAAAATTTCTTATATAAAATGAGCAATGAGAAGTAAATGCCGTCTTCTGTGAAAAAATATTTTAACATTTTTGATCTGATGTATTTCCTGCTATTCTAGTTCTTAATTTGTTTTTCGTTGTACCTATATATACCTTATCACAATACCCTCTGTCATTTCCACTACATGGTATTTTATATACTATATTAGGCATGTGCAATTTTTGTATCTTATCCTTTGCCTTACTTTATAATTTATTTATTGAATTTTATGATTTAAAAGCTATTCTATAGGGTCCGCCATATAACTTTTTTTTTTGAAAATGATATAAAAAAAACTAATGAATATTTTCTCAAATTTCTTTTTTTATTTGAAAGTACAATCCTTTCGGTTAATAATGGAAAATAATTTTATTCAAATGGCTGACCATGCAGTAGCCTTCACGATTGGTCCAATTTTTAAGCACATTATCGATTGTGTGCAGCTGTATTTCACCAATGGCTTCACGAATATTGTCCTTTAAAGCGTCATGGCTTGTCGGCGTAACACTTATCTTTGACGGTACCCCACAAATAATTGTCCAATGGTGTCAAATCGCAGCTCCGAGGTGGCCAAACGACATCAGCTCTGCGGCTGATAATGCGATCTTCAAAAACAGGGCGCAAAACATCGAGTGTAGCCTCGGCTGTGTGGCACGTAGCGCCGTCCTGTTGAAACCAAATGTTGCCAATATTCTCCTCTTCAATTTTTGTCAACAAAATTCGTTCAACATGGCCCGATAACGATCGCCATTGACTGTAACGGCCACTCCTTGCGGACCAAAATCCGCACCAAACAGTGACTCGTTTTGGGTGCATCGGCTTTTAAATGTATGCGTGCGGGTTTTCTGTGCCCCAAATGCGACAATTTTGCTTGTTTACATACCCGCCAAGATCAAAATGAGCTTCATCTGAAAAGATGACATTGAAAAGATGACATTCTGCAACATTACTATAATTTTCAAAGTAATGTCGCAATATTTCCCAGCGTTTTTCAAGCGTATACACAAGCATATTCGTTCAGTGGAAGGATAAAACTAATTATCTGTCAAATCAGATATGAGCTAAGTGTTACCATTCACGAAATAAGCACTAGTTTAAAAAAAAAACGTTAGATGGCGGACCCTATATATCTATTTGTATCAATTATCCTTGATCTTTTCAAACGTTCTGATATTCCTGGTACATAGACTAAAGATTTGTAAATTTTCTGTTAAGTTAAGTTCTCTGTTCTACTTCGCTTTTTAAATTTATATTGATAAATTAATTTTCAAATCAATTTCATCGGAAACTCATTATAAATTCTAAATTCTTTCCTCATCCATTTTGTGAAATTCTTTATCACTAATAGTTAATATTTTCTCTATCAAATTCTCTCCTAAAGCAAAAAGAGCAAATATTATTTTCGTTACAGAATTTTATGAAGAAGCACATTTTTTATAATTTAAAAAAGGACATTTTTGTGTAAAGTGTATCCTTGCCCGGAATTGGACAAAATTTTGAAGAGACATTAAACATATTTTATCTGTTTAGTGTACAAAACAAAAAGTATTCATTATAATTTTTACATATTTTTATCAACTTTTTTTAAAAAAGGACATTTTCGAGCTAGGAGAATCCTTGCTCCGAATAGTACAAAATTTTGTCAAAACATTACGTTATGTGTATAGCAAATTTCGTGTAGTAAGAAGTATTTTTCTGCTTTTTATGTAATTTTTCAAATTCAGGATATATTGGAGGGATTGGCATCACTGATCTTAAAGTAATAAGTCATACATAATTTAGGCTGTGCTAAAAATTAATTTATTTTTAATGAAAGAGTAAATTACACGATTCCAAAACATCTAAGCATCAGCCATTGATTGGTATTGTTGGAGTTCATCATAATAAGGAAATATTTCAATAAAATCATTATTCAACAAAATTCATATTTCTTTTCTTTTGCCTGTATGTCGTGCTTTTTTTCTTGTTTTTGCTGAGAATTTTTGCTACTTCTCTTCAATCAGCTGTTTCTTTTTATATCTATCTCCGCCTTTAAGTAAAGAAACAAATGAATAATAAGCCCCCATTACAACTATCATATCCAGAAGAACTAACAAATAAAAATAAAAATCAATTAACCAAAAAAAAAAAAAACAATGGATGGGCAAGCAACAAGCTCTGATGTTTTCTCTTGGGAAAAACTATGAAACTTGCTTGATGTTAAATTGAAGGATGTTACTAGAAAAAAGAATCTAGTCCCTAATAAAACTGAAATAGAATAACTCAGATATAAAAATTCTAAGCTAAGGAATGATGTAAACAAACTAACAACACGCCTTGAAGTTATAGATCGCAGAACTCCTACTGCAAATGTTGTGGTCGGTGGCCTTGAAAATGCGAAAATGTATGATGCTAAAATTCAATTTATTCAAATATGTCCAGTGAATTTTTTTCGTCAATCAGTTGATTAGTGTAAATTATAATGTTATATGTATAGAGTCCGCCAAATAACTTTTTTTTGAAAATGCTATAAAAAAAAAACTACTGAATATTTTCTCAAATTTCTTTTTTTATTTGAAAGTACAATCGTTCCGGTTAATAATGGAAAGTAATTTCATTCAAATGGCTACCTCGGCTGGCCATGTAGTAGCCTACACGATCGGTCCAATTTTTAAGCACATTATCGATTGTGTGCAGCTGTATTTCACCAATGGCTAGTTTTTTTTTTCTATAGCATTTTCAAAAAAAAAAGTTATTTGGCTGACCCTATATAAATGTGGTAAATGTCCGAAAGTTTGCCAGCAAGAAATAAATTTGTGTTTTCTCTTGAAACTTGTATACTAAAAAAGTACCCATTTTTAAGATGAACATAATGTTTGTTACAATATGAAGAAATTGCACAAAAGTACTACCAATCTAATCGCAAATACTAAAGTCAGGTTGGGAAAATTCTGCATATTCGTTAATTACAAAAAATATACTTGGTCTTAAGGTAAAGCCCTTCCCTACTTGAATGATGATGCAGACTTTTTAAGACAATTGTTGTCTGAAGCTGGTTCTTCTCCAGAAGTCACTGTTCGTGGCAATAGAAATAATTTGAATACTATCTCAAATATTTCACCTACTCAACAGCAATTCGATAAATGCCGTCTAGAGATAATGTAACAAATCTTACAAATACATTTAATTTTGGAAATTATGTAACTTATATTAATAAATTTGATATACATATTCTTTTTTTTGAAACACATATAGCAGCAAACTTTGCTTAAGATATAGAAAACTTATATTAAATGAATTCGATGAGATTTCTATTTGGTAACATAATAAATTAATGTTATAGTCTAAAACTCAAATCAAAATTTGTTATAAACAAGTAAAACTACAATCCCTTGAATTATAAATATCTTCTTAATTAATTTTGTTATAATCAGCTTTTAATTCCAATCTGGCTCACAACTTTAACGTTCTGCCAATTATAGATAATACCATTGGTGAATTTTTATGATTTGTAAATAAATAATTTTTAAATCTATTAAATAAATAATAATAAATGTTGGAAGGAACGAATCCTTGAATGGGTATTTACCTAATTTTGAAACTTTTTATCGTTTACCGCTCTAGATTTATGGCCACTCTTTATATGAAGACGCAAAACTGTGCGGTAATTTTACACTCTAAAATGTTCCCAAGAAAAAGATCTTCCTCCCTAATTCACGACATGTTTGCATAGAAACAAAGAAACAATTTTCCTTCCTTAAATAATACGTTAGTAAAATAAAAATTGATTATACATACTTATTTTTAACAAATATCTTGTTGAAATATTGAATTAAGATTTTAGGTATCACGTTTAACTTAATTAGAGTATTCAAAAAACCGGGCTTTTGAAAAAACCGGTTTTGGTTTTCTTCGAAAAATCGAATTTTTAAAAAACCGGTTTCGGTTTCAGTTTTTGTAGAAAAAACCGGTCAACCGGTTTTTTCGGTTTTTTTTATATAATTTGTTAATTATTTTTATTGTCATATTCATTTAAATTTAATTTTTTTTATTGTATTTCATTTCAACAAAAAATTAACTTAAAACCAATATTTTTTAAATATGTTAAAAGAAAATCTATTTTTCACTTCTAAAATAATGTTTTAGAAATAATATGCAATTTAAATGTTTCGTTTTAAGACGATTTTTTTGTTTGCTTTTAATAAAGCTAGAAGTGGAAAATACTCCTTCACTACTAGTAGATGTTGGACAAATAGTCAAAAGACAATTATATAATTTGTCCAACTTTTCAGTTCCTTTGTCGCATTTGTCAGGATCCTCCGAGAAAAGGGACCTAGTGTGTCAAAAAACGTGTTTGGACTTAAGAGTGGATTCTGGTACCTAAAAGGGTGTAAAATAAGATGAAATGAGTTAGATTTCTGATAAAAATTTATTTACCCCATAAAAACGTACAATACGAACTTGGGAAAATCGATAAAAATGAGAAAAACATTAAAATTTTACTTTTTTGGTTTTAAATTGTCACTCCAAAAGCTAAAAAAAATACGTCACCACATAGGCATGACGTCACCAAAGTCATAACTAACCATACCAAATCGCATCCCCCAACTGAAGGTGTCTTCACAGTGATAAACTTTAAATGCGTTTTTCTCAAAACTTCATTTTCACACACTAGGTCCCTTTTCTCGGAGAAGGTCACATATAATGATGAATGATTTTGTACAGTCTCTTTTTTAGGATTTTGAATACTGTTTATTGTGTTATTTAGATCAGAAATTAAACTATTTGAATTTGGAATATCCAAAGTTAAGTCTTCATCGGAATCTATCAGACTTACATCTAAATCTTCATAACCAACTAACGATTATAAAAGTGTTCGGAAAAAATAAAAGAGACCAAGTAACCCAGTTGGTGATGTAATTAAAAAAACCGGTTAACCGAACAAAAAAGACCGGTTTTCGGTTTTGTTCGAATTTACAAAATATTCGAAACCGATCGGTTTAAAAAAAAAAGAAACCGGTTGACCGGTTTTCGGTTTCGGTTTTTGAATACTCTAAACATAATACTAAAAATGTTCAGTGCTAAAACTAATTTTAAGCGTTAATTTTTAAAATTATTTATAACCATTTTTAATAACGCCCAGCAAAACCACACATTACCAAATAATGTGAAAAGTAATGTGTAGCCATCGGGGCTCATGGATTACTTTACACCTTACTTTACTGATGAATTTTACAGGCGATGAGCCTCAAAGTAATGTATATACCCATTACTTTAGAGGTGATAATGTAAGGGGTTACTTATATGGTTACGAGAAGGGAAAAAGTAATGTGTCTAAAAATAGATTTTGAAAAAAAGAGGAATTTTTATTAAAAAAATTAATAACAAATATTTTAAATGTTATTAAAAATAATGTGGTCAAGATGGGAATCGAACCAGGGAAATCTGCTTGCCAGCCAAGAACTCTAACCACTGAGCTATCGACGCATATAGTATTTGACTGCTTTAAACTTAAATGAGTTGCTGCGCGTTAGTTTTTTCGCTAGTGTTATCAAAACAAACATACATTACCCTTTTGCTTACAAAAAAACACAAAGTAATGCATCTAAAAATAGATTTGCAAAAATATTTCAATTATTCCTTTACATTTATAAATCATATATTACGTAATCAATAATGAGTAACTTATTACTTAATACTTGTAAATAATGAAAAAGGTAACGAGCTATCATCGGCCCCATTACCAAAGTTTTGCTGGGCGCCTTAGAAGTTTACAAGATGTTGTAAGTATTGAATTGTTGTATCGTTGTATTAAAAAGACAAAACAAATCAAATCAAATTTCTAGTCAGATTTTGTGATGAACTATTGTTTAGGTCATACCAAAATCTTGGTGGTTTTTGGTGTTTGTGTTAAGTTTTGGGTTTTAGAGTGTTCTGACATATGTAGTAAAATTTTATGCCCAATATTTTTTGTGGAACATTTCATTTCGTGCCCCACCCCCTCCCTTTCTTAGGGGTATTTTTTAAGATTTGTTAGAATAGAGACAAAATTTTCCCTTATGTAGGGGAGTTAGAGGATTAGCATGTATGTTCCAAAAAAATATTTGCATTAGTATTTTCAACAAAGTTGCTGAACATGCTTACACATCAAATGTAAAGAACACATAATTTCATAGCCAATATTCTGCCAAGGGAGAAAAATTTTTGTCTACTAAAATTAATTTTTGTTAAATTTAACAAAATTTACGTTAAAATAACAAATCTAATTTTAAGCCAAAACACAAATATAATTTGTTTAATATTAACACATATTTTTGTTGAGCTAACAAACATATATTTCAAAGTGAAGAAATAAAAAATGCGTTGCCTCAAATTTAAAGAAATATATTTCTTGGCGACCCTAATGTACATATTTCCATCCATTAACTATGGTGGCAAATATTGCACTTACATTGTAGTTTTTTTTTTTTTTTTTGGTATTCTCTATATGCATGAATGCATAAAAGTTCATACATGTACAACATTAGGGTCGTTCACATTAATAAATAATTATTAAATTTCGTTATTAGATAAGAAAAATAAAATATGAATCAATATAATAAATTGAGTTTTAGTATAATTGATTTTTATACCCTCCACCATATATGGTGAGGGTATATATCAGTTTGTCATTCCGTTTGTAGAATGTCGAAATATAGGTTTAAGACCCCATAAAGTATATATATTCGTGATCCTTATGCAATTTTAAGTCGATTTAGCGATGTCCGTCTGTCTGTCCTTCGTCTGTCTGTCTGTTGAAATCACGATCACGACGCGAAGACGCAAGCGGGGTGCCTATTTTTACCCAGATTATTGAACATCCTCCCGAGCAGTTTGGTATTTAAAATGAGCAAAATCGGTCAAGCAGTTCAAAAGTTATGAGTGAAAATGTGAAGGTACCTCTAAATTTTCCATACAAATTTGTACAATTTTTCTGTATCTATTTTTTTTTTCTGTTAAGTAAGTAAAAATGTTATTAAGTCTTCTTATTGTTCGATTACATTAATTGTCTTACATACTATGATAACTAAGTTAACGTAAAAATGAACAATGTTAAAGTCGCTAACAGAGCAGACCTCTGTAAATAACATTGCTAAAACTAAATAACAAAAGTTCGTTACATAAATTGACAAAACATATTCATATTACAGTTCATGCAAAATTTAGTATATACGTATATCATCTTCATCCCCTTTGGTGGAGGGTATTCAAAGATTCGGCACAGCCGAATTTAGCCCTTTTTTACTTGTTTTATTTATTTTTATTATTGAAAATTGCAGAATTAATACGTTCTTTTTATAATGAATTTCATATATAACAAAAAAGCCTCACTTTTACGGTAAAAAAACGCATCATGCGGCGCCATTAAAATAAAACTTAAACAACGATAAGCGGTAGTGAGCTTTAACCGGTTTGAAGAAACCTGCAAAATGGAACTTTTTATAAACAAAAATAGGAAATGCACCTCTTGTCAAATATGTTGTGATTTATGCAAAAGATTCGAGAAAATTATTGATTCTGCATTAAAACATTTTGGAAAATTTACCTATTGTAATTTTTCATCCAATTTTAATTTTATACTGTGCTGTGACACTTTTTCAACGATTTAATGTACCAATAGGATTCATTCCTGTACCAAATTTATTCAAGATCTCTTTGTATTTGAAACCTGTAGTTTGAGTACAAGCTTTATATGGACACATGGACGGACGAATATCGTTAATTCATATCAAGAAGTGATTCTTAGTCGATTGATGAAATATATGGTTTGTTGTTGGACCAATATTTTTAGTAGTTACAAACATCAGTACAACCTTATTATATCCCAACGACGTAGTCCTTTACACCACTACGGCATCAGGGTATAATGAGTGTGTTAAAACGAAAATTTACTTAATTTGTGTATTTCATTTTGCACTTACGAAACTGTACTGATTCACTATTGACTTTGTCACCATCACTACTGACTAATTATGCCCCAGCCAACGCTTTCTGCTGTAGACATTTAACATGTGCGTGTCATTGCGAATCTACACAACTATTGACTAGGTGTTGACATTGGAACCAGAGATTCACTAGTACATTTTAGTAATTATAGTCTAAACTTTTGGAACTTTTTACTTGATTCCCACAATAGGAAGGAAATAAGATTAAACAGGTGCATTTATTTTGTTAAATTAGATATATTATTAATAATTTTTTTTTTTATAAATATATAAATAGACAAATCTTTAGGCTCCGTAAAATTTTCATCAGACTCCACAAAATCTCTAGAGTTGCAATTTTCACTAAAAATTGTTGCCACTTTCTTGTTATTTTTATTTTTATACAAAATCGATTGATTTTTTTCACAAGTTTTTTGTAATTTCTTTTGCTCATTATACATTTTGTTCAAATTTGTATATTTAACTTTTAAATTTATTTTCTTTATATTTTTATTAAAAACTTTAATTTTGCATGCAGCTATGCACATGTATTTTCAACCAAAGCAATGTAATAAGTATAGACGCTTTGAGGACATGTCACCAAAAAGTCACCCAAAATATTCGACAAAAGTGGTGACTTGTTGACACTTGAACCCAGGCTTCCTACAGGGTACTTTCAAAGTGTGTGACAAAAAAGGGAATACAACGCAGTTAAGGTTTAAATAGTTACCAAAACTATCAGTAGTAGTCAAATGCTGATGTATTGGAGCCAAAAACGGCTTAAAAATAGCAATTAAATTTATTTAAAATAAAAGTCTCATAATTTCGAGTTTAAGACCAAATTTTCCTATTTTGAAAATATATTGAAATATATTTGGCAAAAGAGTTTTTTTAAAGTTTTTATTCATAAAAAAATACAATTTTTGGAGGCTAGCCGAGATATTATGAAAATCTTCATAAAACACGTCTAGGTTAATTTTCAGATGGGTGTATCAAACACTTTTATCTTGAGGCACTTTTGTATAATAAAATATTTCGAAAAATTTTAAAAGCAGAAAGAGATTTAAGTTGAAAGTAAAGTGCGGCGTAATGAGATAATGTTAGGTAGAGTTCAATTTTTAACAAATTTTGTTTAACTTAAAATCTACTTCAAAACTAAGCAGTTGTTACAACCAAACAAATGGAGCCTTTTAAATCTATAAAATATTACTTTTATTTTCAATCGAAAAATTGTGTTAATCAAAATTTTTCGGAAAAGCTTAAAAGCAGAAAGAGATTTAAGTTGAAAGTAAAGTTCCGCGCAATGAGATAATGTTAGGTAGAGTTCAATTTTTAACAAATTTTGTTTAACTTAAAATCTACTTCAAAACTAAGCAGTTGTTACAACCAAACAAATGGAGCCTTTAAAATCTGTAAAATATTAGTTTTATTTTCAATCGAAAAATTGTGTTAATCAAAATTTTTTCCCTAATAAATAAGAGCCACCCCAAGATTGGACTATTCGTTTACTCAGTTTGTATACATTTTTTTTTGTATGCACATCAATCATACGACATGATGGCTTTGGGGACACTTAAATGAAAAAAATAAAGAATTTGAAGAAAATAAACAAAAATAATTTTTGAACTTGTATACAAAAATAAACAGTTATGAAATGCAGTTGATGAAAATTTTCTATTAAGATTCTGTTATCAAGGTCTTTTATTTAAATAACAAAACAAAAATAATAAAAAAGAATGTTGCGAGAAACTTAAACAATTGAAGGTCTCCCTTGCATAAAGGGCATTATTATTATTATTATTATTATTATTATTATTATTATTATTATTATTATTATTATTATTATTATTATTATTATTATTATTATTATTATTATTATTATTATTATTATTATTATTATTATTATTATTATTATTATTATTATTATTATTATTATTATTATTATTATTATTATTATTATTATTATTATTATTATTATTATTATTATTATTATTATTATTATTATTATTATTATTATTATTATTATTATTATTATTATTAAGGACACGGGAGCGTTGAAAAACTAAATATTTTATTTTATAGTTCAAAGTTAGTAATAAATTTATATATATACGTAGCAAATTTCACAAAAATATTATTACTTACAATGCCTACAAAATGCAGTTAAAATTATATTCTAGTGACATATTTATGCTTAAAATAGATCACCATTTAAAAAAATCTGTAAATAGGGTTTTAAATCTATTTGACAAATTAAATATTTCTTTGATTCTTTAACACGATATTAAAAATCTTTAGTGCTTTATGCAGTTTTTAAGGTTTATTTTTAAAACTAAAAACCAGTAATTACTTAAATATACGAGTACTATCTTTCTTATCTCTAAACGGTACATAGCGCCACCAAGGTGTCCATATTTGTAAATGTTGTAAATATCCACAACCTGCAAACTAAGTCCATTTCAATCATACCCCTACAATGATAATGCTACTTCCATAAAAAGTGGATCTGGACGGAGTCTAATAGGATTTTCTTAATAAAAATCTACTTCATATTATAGTCCAAATCGTAAAAAGTAAACAGATATAAAAATCGTATAAAATGCTTACCACTTCGGAGTGTCAATTCATGCCATACTTGGACCAGTTTAGCGAAAGGCTCTGAGACTATTACATTTGAGAAAAAAACATGGTTGCATCATGATCACTGCTACTACATTATGTTTGCAGCATTCAGATATGGTTGTCCAATAAAGTTATTATTTTATAATTAAATTCTAAATATTTTATTAATTCGTGATTGCCACTATCTTTTTCATAACATGATTGGCTGTAACCATATTGTGGTAACAAACATTTTGAGTGTGAAAAAAATATGATAATTATCTCTGTATATAAAGAAATAACGTTACTGAATGACTGACTGACTGGCTGTTTCACTCATTCAATATCGCCCAGCCCAAACCGCAAGAGGTAGGGAGCTGAAATATAGTATGTAGGTTTCCCCTCCGGCGTAGACATAAACTAATACACGGTGTTTGAAATTCCTTCGGGGAGGGGCAAAAAGGGGAAAAAACTCCTCTTTCACGTACTGTCTAAACCCCTTTAGCTAGAAACATGAAATTTGAAATATCTGTTCTTGATAAGGTACATTTTAGAATTTTGGCCAGTAACGTTGTAAATATGGGAGTTAAAAGGGCGAAAAGCTCCCTAGGAAATTGAAATTTGGTATGCAAGCTTCTTCTACAGTGTAGATAACAGCAAAGACGTGATGAGGTCGGTTTTTTGGAAATCCGTACGGGGAGGGGCAAAAAGGTTTACCGATTTAGACAGAAACATGAAATTTTAAATATGTGAACTGGAGTATGTGCTAACTCACTGATCAACTACGTTTTAGAATTTTAGCAAGGTACATGGTAAAAATAGAATCAAACCTGAAATTTGAAATATATGTTACCTGGAGTATGAGCTAACTTATTATTGAGGTACATCTTAGAATTTTGGTCTGGGGCATGGTAAAAATTGGGGGCTACGGGTAATTATCTGGGCACTCTGTATATTCCCGGGTGATAGCCCTGTCAATCCTGGGCTTTAGCCCAGGCAACCATTTTGTACGCTAACAACGTAGCGCGCTTTGCCCGCTAGTGGAACTATAAAATGCTGATAACAATCAAAGAAGAATTTGCACAAAAAAAAAATAGAATTGTGTCTTGTGTAGGAATCAAACCCGCGTTCTTAGAGAAAAAAAGTTTTTGTGACAGCGTTTAGGCAACTGAGCTATTAAGGTCATATGGAATCATCGTTAATAGAATTAAATAAACAGTTTTCGTTCAATAGGTATTTAGTTTTTATTTAAATGACAAATCTTTGTATGTGTTTGTTGTTTGTGTATAAAATGTGAAGAGGTGAAAGAAAAGAAGTTCAGCAACTCGTTAAAAGAAATCACTAGAACTGCATGTATTTTATTTCTACAAAAACGTTTGATTTATCTGCCAAATTTGCATTTGGGACTTTATTTTGCTTTTATATTCAAAAATAATTTTAACTTCTTTAGCTTAATTTTAAAAATTTGAAGGAAAATAGTTTATATTTTTTTTTTTATAAATTATTATAAGTTTTGACCTAAAATAGTTGCTTTCAAAAGGAAATTATGTTAAAAATTTTCTTAATATATGAGAAATAAATTGGTTGAAAATCTTTTTATAAATTCTTTTAAATCGGAGCAAAAAATAGAAATAAAACCGTTTGTATTTTGTTTTTATCAGAGGGTTTTTATAAAAATTTGTGATGTTTTTAGCCTATTTATGGATTATTTAATTATTAATATAAAATTTTATTTAAATTAATTATTAAATGTTCAAAAAAAAAAAAAAAAAAACAAAAAATAAACAAAAAAAAGTCTTTAGAAAATAAAAAAAAAATGTTCAAAAAAAAAATTGAATTGTTTCTTGCGTAGGAATCGAACCTGCGTTCTTAAGGAAAAAAAAGTATTTGTGACATGCCGTTTAGATAACTGAGCTATTAAGGTCACATGGAATCATCGTAAATAGAATTAAGTAAACGGGTTTCATTCAATAGGGATCTGTTTGGTTTTTATTTAAATGAGAAATCTTTGTATGTGTTTGTTGTTTGTGTATAAAAGGTGAAGAGGTGAAAGAAAAGAAATTGATGTGTTTGTTATGCGTAATATTTAACATACATATAAAAACAAAGGGATTTTACGGAAAAAATTAGAGGTAATCCTGGTTTTTTGCTAATATCTCAGCCATTTATCAACCGATGTGGCTTAATAGCAAGTAGAAATGGATCACATTTAACAGAAATACACAACAATCAAGTCCTCATCATGTCTGGGGTCTTCGGAAAACCCATTTCAATACACAGACGGACAGACGGACATCGTTAAATCAACTTCGCTCTTCATAAGGACCCAGAATATATATACTTTATAGGGTCTAAGATCAATATTGTAGAAATTTAAAACGGAATGACAAACTTATATATACCCTTCCACCTGTGGTGAAGTGTATAATAAATAACAAATGGCAATTGATTTAAATGAAAAATAGTAGACCGGTTTTTAAATTTCCGGTCTTTTAAATGATATTTTCAGTTATTTTAACTTGCAAACTTTTTTATGTGTAGCTAACAGTAAAATTTTGGGAGATATATGAACTAATTAAGAGTAAATTTTGCTATGTTTTCTTATAAAAATTTAGTTCTCAATAGTAAAATTTTTCTATAATTTAGAAATTTTGGCCAAATTTTAAGTAAAATATTTTCCTCCAAATAAGTTAATTTTTCTATATTCTAGTTCAATTTTTTGGGTGTACTTAGATTCTAATGACTTTTTCTAGTGGAAATATTCTTAGATTCTAACGAATTAAAAAAAAAAAATCTGAGACTAAGTACTGTGTAAAAAAATCTTAAAAATATCCTTAGAATTTATTTTTTTTATTAAAAAAGTCCATAGAATTTAAAATTTTTTTTTATGTATATTTCTTTAAAAAAGTCTATAAATTCAAAGTTATTTAAAAAAGTCTTTAATATTAAATTTTTCTTTAAGAAAAACATTACTTAGGGAAATATTCTTTAATTTAAAAAACTTTTTCAGACATTAAATCATAAAATAACTGTAGGGTCCATATTATGGTAAAATTATGCTTAATTTATTATAATAATATGATGACTATATCATAGCACGACTGCGGTTGGCACAATCTTAATCCCAAAAATATATATTTTTTCTTTGAGTTTGACTTAAAATTTTAAAGTATGTTTCATGCGAGCCTTAGGGCAAAGTCTAGACTTAGAATTGTGTAATAAATAAAATCAATTTGTCAAAATAACATTTGCATTGAAACAAAGCGCACTTCCGTGGGAAATTGTAAATATAAATCCGCAAGAAATTCCATTCAAATACCATAATGCAAATCATTGACTTGAAATGTTACATAGGTTGAAAAAGGGGCTCGGAAGTGAAGATACTTTTTACAAGCGATAAAACATACAGAAGACATGCATACATGCATGATAATAAATAATCATTCTGGGCTGTCAAAAAACTAAGACCATATATCAGCACCATATTAAATTTTTTTGATTATTCCTCTTTATAAGTAATAAAATATTCATGCTTATTTATTTTGCCAAATATGATTATATATGTTATTTTGTATTGAAAACTGAGACTTTCAGTCTTAAAAATAGTCTCATTATATTCATAAACTGAATAATTACAGAGCTTAATTTGCAATCGTGATTATGGTCCGAATGTACTTTGACCAATTTTTAGAGACAAGAACATTGTGAATATTATCTACATTAGGACTCTTAATGTCACTAATTTGTTCTTCTTCTTTAACTTACATACTTCTTTATTAGCTAAAATAAACGATTTAATTTCATCAAGTATAAAAAAGAATTAAAAAGTTTAATTTCTTCATAATATTTTATTTAAAGAAACAAAACAAGTACTTGATTTAAGTATAAAAATTTACGCTTTTAATAAGCTAAGGACATCTAATTAACTACTTTTTTTTTTTTTGCTAAATGAAAAATATATTAAAAGAAAATATAAGCAAAAATGAAAATGTATATGGGTCAGTTTGTATGAGATTGGTCAACTTAAAAATGTTGATTGACCTAAACTAAGTTTGTAACAAAAGGTTTTCCAGGAATCGGACTTATAGAATAGGTTTTGGATCAAAATTTAGAATTCAATTAACACAGAGATTGCTGTAAAAAAAAACTTTTGTAGTTATTCAATTTAAGACAAATATTAAACTCTATTTTGAAGTAAAAGATGATAAAGATGATGATGATGATTTTTATTTGGTTGTGTAAAGTTTAGAGATTTTAATCAGTACTTATCTATATTGAAGTTTTAGTTGTTAAAGCTCATACGAAATTACCCATATACAATGAAAGTAATTAACAATGTAAAGTGTTTTTATGTTGTTCGTACTTGGCAAAAAAGAAAAGAATTAGTAAATTAATACTTTACTATTTATTTGGATTTCAGGGTACTGGGAAAATGAAGAGTTAAGAAAATTTAAAGCTATGGTTTTATTGAGGAAGATAAATTAAAATTTAAAATTAGTCCAACACACAAACTAACTAATGCAGTAAACAATCAATTTTAATCGTTGGTATCATATATAATTTTAATCCAGCTTTCAGAGACTATTGTGATGATTATAGAAAGGAAGTTCATGCTATATATGGTCAGGGTATATATCAGTTTGTCATTCCGTTTGTAACATGCCGAAATTTAGGTATAAAGTATATATATTCGTGATCCTTATGCAATTTTAAGTCGATTTAGCGATGTCCGTCTGTCTGTCCGTCTGTCTGTCTGTTGAAATGGCGATCACGACGCGAAGACGCTAGCCGGGGTGTCTATTTTTACCCAGATTATTGTACATCCTCCCTCGCAGTTTAGTATTGAAAATGAGCAAAATCGCTCCAGCGGTTAAAAAGTTATGGGTGCAAATGTGAAGATACCTCTAAATTTTCCATACAAATTGGTGTATATTATTTCATATATATTATTTCATGGTTGCGACTGGTATATAATATATTTTCTCATATTTTTTCACCAATCGCTTAGAAATTAATAATATTTTATACACCTCAAACATTTTCCACCTCAAAAAATTTTTTTTCACCACTAAAATTTTTTTTCTTCACCACAAAAAATTTTTTCACCTAAAAAAATTTATTCACCCCAAATTTTTTTTCACGTAAAAAAATTCATTTCCGCATCCAAAAAAGTTTTTCACCTCAAAAAACTTTTTCATCTCCATAATTTTATTTCAAAAGTTTTTTACATTGTTTGTATCAAAAACAATAGAGAACATTGGTGGAGGGTATTTAAAGATTCGTCACAGCCGAATTTAAGCCTTTTTTACTTGTTTTCATTATGTTTTATGTTCATAAAATATGTAGTAAAAATCGAAAAATATTTAGAAATTTAATTTTTTTTATATTAAATGCATTTTTATTAAAATAAAAATAAAAAATATGCTAAAAAGAATGTTTTTTTTTAGCAAAATATGCATATCTGGCAAAATATGTGAAACGATTGTTTGAAATAATTTTTTTATCTTCCTCTGTTTTATATCAAAACATTCTCTATTAATAATAATTTTTAATTTTGTTTCTTATGAAAATTAGAAACTAAAAAACTGAACAAAGTTGATGTTTGTTGATGACACTGTAAGTAAAATTTCAACTTTTGAAATGACACACGAAAACCCCGAGACACGTAAACTTAATTTTGGGTCGTAGAATTCTGTGGCAAAATCTGTCAGGTCACTTTAATGAGATATTTAGATATTAAGTTTGTATTAACTCAAACAATTTTTTGATTAAATTTTACTGAAAGCATTTTGAAAACTCTTTTGCAATGACTTTATTTATTGATTTTTTTTTACTTACAAGTATTTACTATTTATTAATATTTTTTTTTTCGTTTGCAACCAAAAAAATCAAAATTTTGTTCAGAAAATAAAACTGCACAAGTCATTTAAATTTGTAACAATAATATTACGTATACGTACTGGTGTACTTTAAATCGAATTAAACCATGGATGGTAACTAGTGTTTCTAATTATTCGACCCTGCAGGTTAATCGGTTAGGTATTATTCGAAAAATTAAGAAAATTAAGTAATCGGTTATTCGAGTCGTTTATTCGGAAAAATTGGCTATTAATCGATTAATTGTTTAATGCAAAGTAACTGTATTTCTTTCATCAATAAGAACACAGCTGTTTTTTTGCTGAAATATCAAGTTAAGTCTATTGCATTGGTTTCTAAATTGTTTGCTTTGGAAAATTCAAAGCATCCTGAGATTTTGTAAAGAATCGTGGCTTATAATCTTGGATTTTTTCAGAAGAATCTGACGACTCTTTAAAAAGAAAATGTCAAACGTGTTCAGTGGAAGTAAACTTTTAAAAACACAGTGTTGATAGTCGAAAAAGTTCGTTTTTACTTTCTGTATACGACACTGTCCAAAATAAAAGAAAAATGCTAGCTTATCAGTGCGGTGGTCGTGGGTTCGATTCCCACCAGAGGCTCTGGTCTCGTTAAGAGATTTAAGATATACTTTGTAATTCACTAAGTTTAATAGAACTGTTACTGGTCCCTGACTCTTTCACTATCTCGTTTAAGTTTAGAGTTATCTATTTGAAAAGATATAAAAACCACACATATTCCTGACAAGTCCTCATTGATTTTTCTGTGTTTTTGAAATTAAGAATTTAATAAGCGAATTGTTTAATATTTTTGACTAAACAACTGAATTCTACTGAAGATCTTCTTTATGAAAATTTGTTAAAAATCAAATTAGAAATAAAGTTTAAAGTTATTTTTAGTTTTTATAAATTTTTTCACATAAATTTATATGAAACTTTTTTGTAGATTATGCAGTTTTCGAATTTAAAGCAATTTTATACTTTTATTTTATAACGTGTTTCATTGCTAAGGAAAAAAACATATATATTTAATAGGTTTTTTGTTAAATCACTGCTTAGATGCTCTAGCTTTTCTAAAACTTCGCGTTCTGGTTATGTCCTTTGGCTGCTCGAAATAAATGTATGCTGCGGAGATTAAAAGCTCTATTTAAATTTTTTGGACATGAAAATATAATTTTATATAATTTAAATTTTTTTTTTAATAAAGTTAAAACAAATTAAAAAATTTTCTATCATATTTCCTAAAGCCTATATAACGTGTGTTTTGATTGAGTTGATTTGAAAATAATTTGATTGTATTTTGGTTAATCTTTTTTTTAAGATTTTCTTGCCAAAGTTAAGAAAATTAGAAAGTTTTAAGAAAAAAACAGAAGAATTCATATTAAAAATTTAACCAGTTTATCGTCATTTTTTAATCGATTATTCGTGTCTAATAATTACTTGAGTTTTAAATTATTTGTTTCAACATTAACCGAAATAACAGGCAATTAATCAAAGAATCTGTTAATCGATTAACGGGATTGGAAACACTAATGGTAACGAAACGAATGCGGTTATCGGTAAGGGTAACGCTATTTTCTATAACTTTATTTTAAAGGTAACGATATTTTAGTTATTTTGGCAACGATATTAAAAAAAATTATGTTGGTGTTGATGGTAACGTTTAGTTATTGCGCTATCGGTATTTTAATGATAATATTTAACCTCATCATGAGCAGACTTGCGGAAGATATTTATATGTATGTACAGCGAATATATTTTTGAATCTTGTTACTTCACAGCGCCCCTTTGCAGAAACTTTTATAACTAACACAAACATTTTTACAAACTGAACCACATATGGCTTGAAATTAATTGGCAAAATTAAGAATGTATAGGATTAAAAAGCACCTTGTTTTAATTTTTAAAAAATTGGGTTAAAAAGTAAAAAGACAAAGAATTAATTTTTTTTTTCTTAAATCGGGGAACTTTACACTGTTATCTTTAAAATTCCACAAAAGTTTTTTTAAACAGTTACGAAATGTGGGATTTAAAGGTTAAAGATAAGGGGAACCGTTAAAATAATCCTACAATTTCTTGGCATTTGATTATTGCATTTGAAGACATAAATATCTTGTTAAAAAGACCTGACTCAAAAGTCTTCAAAATATTTTTGTATGCTTCTGAAAAAATATTAAAAAAATGGTTCAAAGACATAAGAGACGAAAGGATTCTAATATATTTCAGTTGCAGCTGGCTGGATATTTTTAACTAAGTGAAATAAAAAAGCTTAATTTTTATACATTTTCATTTTTAGATTAATGAAAATAATTATATCTCTTTCCATTAATTCTTGCGCTATAATATTTTTATAGTTCATCTTTTTAATACTTATATGTATGAAAATTTTTTCAAATTAAAAAATTTCTTAGTTTTTTATTTAGTAATCATAGAGAATACACAGAAAAAGCTATATAGACACTAGTCGAATGGAATGCACTTTTCAGCTACGACCTTCGTCAACTTTCTTCTTTGAGTTTAGATTAAATTTACCTACTTAAACCGGATTAAAAATCTATTGTTATAAAGGGTTTTTCAATAAGAGCGCTACAAAAGTTTTTTTAAATAAAACGAAAACGCTTTTAGATGTCAATGAAATTCTTTATTCCTGTAAAAGTACGTTCGATGCCATTATGTATGGAACTCGATTTCTTTTGCATGGCCACTCTTGCAGAAGTCCAGACGCTGAACCCAATTTTCGACGGTTTTCAAGCATAAATCGGCCGATACTGCTGCAATTCCACGTTCAATATATGTACGAAGTTCATCAATCGTCGCTGGCTTGTTGGCATAGACCATAGACTTGACGTAGCCCCACAGGAAATAGTCTAACGGCGTCAAATCGCACGACCGAGGCGGCCAATCGACTGGACCATTTCGTGAGATAACACGTTCTTCAGACTTGGTTTCCAATAAATTGATTGTGACATTCGCTGTGCTGTTATAACCACATGCCCTCCAAGTCCATATAATCCAATTGAACGGTAGCGATTGCCATTCACAGTAACGTGCTGGTCTTGATCATCACGGAAGAATGACGGCCCAATGACGCCGCCGTAATTTTTTCGGGATGCAATGATGACTCATGGAGTACGTGTGGATTGCTGTCTGACCAATAACGCATATTATGTTTATTGACAAAGCCATTTAGCCAGAAATGAGCCTCATCGCTGAAAATGATTTTTGGATGAAAATCCGAATCATTTTCAAGTTGTTGCTCAGCCCAATTCACGAACATACGACGCTTCTGGTGGCCAAGCGGCTTCAGTTCTTGCGTCAATTTGATTTTGTAAGGATGTAGGCCAATATCTTTTCGCAAAATTCGCCACAACGACGTCACAGAGATGCCCAACGCTTGAGAACGACGTGTGAAAGACACATTTGGGCTTTCTTTAACTGAAGCCTCAGCGGCAGCAATATTCTCGACACTACGGGCACTTCTTTGTCTCACTGGCACGGGAACATTTTGTACTGTGCCTGTGGATTCAAATTTTTTCACTAGACGCTCAATTGTTGATCTGCTAGGACGATTATGCAGACCATAAATTGGACTTAGCGTTCTTAACGTTGAGGCCACTGACTCCGAATTTCGGTAGTAAATTTTAATAATTTCTACTCGTTGTTGGCTCGTATATCTTTCCATCATGAAATGGGAAACATTACTGAATAGAAATGCCAAAAGAGCGGCAAGAAATATGGCGTCGCTCTACTTTTGTAGCGTCCCTGTTGAAAAACCCTTTACATATAGATTATATTTTTTTAGTTTTTATATTTCACAACTTTAAAAAATTTAATACAAATGGATAAGTACCCAAGAAAACGGGTTTTACGATCAACTGATCACAAATGTAAAGCAAAATTTTTTATAGTGACCAGCTTTCAAAAAAGTCCAAGTTTTTAGTACAAAAAACATGTCCAGTTAGCTATTTAAATGATCATACCAAAACCGAAAACTCATATATATAATTTTTCTAAATGCTGTGAATGGAATCCACAACCTTCTGTATAGCACTCCGGCAAGTTACCTTATAACATTTTATTCAGAATCGTACCTAAAATAGGGGTTCAAAAAGCGCTTACTCTCTTGACGCCCTGCCAAAACCCTTTTGGCTAAAAATCTGAAATTAAATATATGTGTTCCTTGGGGTATGAGTTAATTTACTGAATGCATACTTTCGTGAATAATTGGTATTTTATTCACGAAAGTATCCATTTAGTACTTAACTCATAAGTGTCCCCCTAATCACCAAGACCAAACCGCTCGAAATACACTCAGATATTATGTAGTTTACTGTTTGTACCCTGCGGTAAAAGGACCTATCACAGGACACGTCGCCGGTCCATTTATATGAAAAGGACCGGTCACTTTAACATGGGCTTGTCCTCGGTGACATGTCACAGGACCGGTCAAATAGAACACATCACATAACTAAATATATATCATAGGAATCGTACTTTCAAAATCATCACGTGATTAAGGCTTTTAAACCATGTATGTGGTAAGCTTTTTGTTTTGAGAACCGATACTGTTTTCACCTAACTCGGTGCTAGTACTTTCAGATCCAATACGTGAAAGAATTTTTATAACGATCACGTGATAGGTACTTTAGAAACCAATCCTGTTTTCACTTACCACAGAACAGGTACTTTCAGACCCATCACGAGATATAAACTTTCAACCCGTTCACGTGTTAGGTATTTCAGGAACCGGTCCTCTTTTAACCTATCTTGTGATATATATTTTCCGAACCGGTCCTGTGAACACCCATCATGGAACAGATCCCAATTCCCTTTTTGACGCCTTTTTTTCGCAGGTAAAAATTTTTCAGTTTAGCTAAAAACAAAAATAAAGATATACTTTTTATGATCTGGTATTTGGTATTGAATGAATATTTTATGAGTAAACTATAAAGAATAAAATTCAAAAAACAAAAAAAAAGTCGATAAGAGGCAGCCGGGTAGAATGCAAGTATTTTCAGTTATTGCTACAAAAGTATACTCAATATCCATGCTCCCTTTTGGGTAAATGGTTGAAATGGTATTTTTATCTTGGTTAGCAGAAATTTCTTAAGAATTTAATTTTGAAACTTATTTTGCTATCTTTTTCTTGGAAATACAAAATAGTTAAATGGTTTTGTTTTAAACAGATCTCATCTTGTTCTTGATTTTGTTGTTTCTCCTTTTTTTTTTCTTTTTCTTTGTAAAACAAATAAGAGTAGCATTAAACACATTTATCACTTTGTGTTGACAAATAATGTGTTGAAATGGTAGTTATACGAATGCAAACAAACAGCAGCAAATAGTTGAGTATCGTTTTGTCTTCCTTCCTATATATTTGCTAGGATGAAATTAAAGCGTCCCGAGTAAAAAAATTGTATATTTTTATATTCGGTTAAACAAATGAGTTTAAAATCTCAATATTACGCCTACATGTCAACCACTGTCAATTGGCTCTGGCCGACATTTAATTTATTTTCACTTTTAAATTTTGTTTCAATTAATTATAGGAAATGATGTACGAAAAATGGCCGCTATCGGCGATGATGCAAATTTGGGCTCGTTTGCATAACTGTGCGCAGCATTTGTGTTATCAATTCCGTTTCGAATGATGATCTTTATTTCCTCCCTCATGTTCGCTTACACCAATGACTTTTAAAATCCGCAGAGCAAAAAGTCCAGGATAGTTAGAGGGGGAAATCTGGCTTGCCAAGTCAAGTCACAAATATGCATGATAACAGAATATGCATTGTGTCGCGTGCTGCATGACAACTGGTCCCTGCTGTTGTAATAACATTTCCAGCAAATCCCTATTGTCAGCATCCGGTAAGAAAAACTCAGTAAGGTGCTTCATCAATTCTACGTGGATTTTATTTTCCGCAGAATTAAAAATTTTGCTTATTGACGTGGCCGCTGAGATAAAATGAGCCTCGTAATTCATGATCAATTTTGATGGAAAATCGTATATTTCGTTTTTGTCACAATTACCACCAAAAGTCCACTTTTCACTAGAGTTTCTTCCACCATTTTTAAAAACCATAATTTCAGATGTGCTTAAGTTCACTTCTAAGTTCCAATCAAGACAGTATTTTTCTAATTTTGTTATCATTTATATACGATTTTCCATCAAAATTGATCATGAATTACGAGGCTCATTTTATCTCAGCGGCCACGTCAATAAGCAAAATTTTTAATTCTGCGGAAAATAAAATCCACGTAGAATTGATGAAGCACCTTACTGAGTTTTTCGCAGCATGTTGAACAAAGAAACAAGCTTGCAAAATTTAGTATAAACACCACATGGAACAGCTTCTTATCCAAAAATAACATTTCAAACGGATCTAAGTATAAACTTTTTCAAGCGGTATGTAGAGCTGTACAAACCTATGAAGAAGTAGATAAGCTGCATAGATACTTCGCTAACAAGATTTTGAGCTTGCCCACATTTACGCCAACGTATATTTTGATGTTAGAACCAAATATAGAAAAAGGACATCTGTATACCCTAGATCAGTTAACCCTTAAACTAATACAGAAAACCCTGTTATGGGTAGAAAAAATAAAAAAATCTCGGTGAACCTTTTGAAATAAATTCTGATTTCCAAAATTTAACATACATGGATTGGCACAACAAAAGAATACAATTACTTGAAAAACTAAGAATATCGTATAAACGACAAAACATCCAGAGCGCTATGACTACCAATAGATTTTACAAAAATTTAGACATTTCAAAAGGGCAATACTATATGGTCGATAGACACAAATAACAACAAATAATGCGGATTTTCAAAATAAGGTGTGACCTGATCGAACAAATTGGTAGACGATTCTCATCAGGCAGTGCTCATATATGCTCATTATGTAACCTTAATGAGGTAGAAAGCCTTCAACATTTTATAGGTCGGTGCCTAGTATTAAAAGAATATAGATTACGATATTTTGCGTATATGAGACTAACAAATTATCTAATTATAGAAATTCTAAATGGTGGATACTCAGAATGGATTGATGTTATCAATTTTGTTATCAATGCTTTAAAGTATAGAAAATTGTTAATCGATGAGTTTAATTATTAGATATTTAAAAAAACGAAAAAATATAATAACTATGTTTTATATTAATTTAACAAAAATAATCACTCTACCGAGACAGATGGCTACGGCCATTGTCGTACAGTAATTTTTTTTTCTTTCACAAAAATTCAATATGAAAAATTATTTATAAGTTGAACTTTTATTTGAAATAAAGATAAACTACTACTACTATAGCGATTCAATGTTATTCACTATAAATTTTGCATATGTCACGAATATTAAAACCAAATTAACAAATTGATGTACTTTTTAATAATGTTGATACTAATTGACTCACTTTGTACTTATGTTAGGATGTGGGGTTAAATTTTTTTTATAAATATTAAAAATTGTGGCAATAAAAATGCAAAATATGAAATAATATGTTAATTTAAAATAATTAAATTATTTAAAACTGGTTAAGGAAAAGCGCTTAACAGAGGTTGCACGAATTTGTGACTGATTAAGCTTAATCAACACTCCAAATATTTTTACAAATACAATGAATTATATTTTCCAGATTTTCTTGGCACTTTGTTTAAAAATAAATTACATATGAATACAGATTTTCTGTTTTACAGTTAATATTTTCAATCAAAATTTTTGTATATTTTTTTTAATTTTTTTTAGTTAAATTAATTAAATAAATGATCTTTTGATCTCTTTTAATTACCTGTGTGTATGAAATTGTATATTTAGTCTGATTTGAGATCATAGAAATTTTTTTTTACTAAATAAAAAATAAGAAAAAAAATTTTTTTATGATCTAAAACCAGACTAAAAATACAATTTCATACATATAAGTGTTAAAATGATCAACTATAAAATATAAACTTCACTTTTAAAATATAACTTGGCACGGTAAAAAAAAAAGAATTTTTTATTAACAATTTAAAAACACATGTTTTTAATATTAGCTAATAGCTAATTGGAACAAACCGTTATAAATGGAGAATGTAAAAACACAAAAATAGTAAGTAAATTTCATCAATACTCAATAAAAAAAATCAACTGTATGTTAGCATAAATAAGGGTATCCGTTGATTTATGAGTTAAATAGATACCCAGCAAAAATGAAGCTGCCAAGGAAGCAATAAAAGCATCACTACTATAGCAAGGGCATCACTTATTTTCTGATGGTTTCATCGATGAATTTAATATTAACGTGTCATAGGATAGAAGTATTCAAATGTAGCTACTAGCATTACTCATACTTTACTCTAAGGAAGTAATGATAATACAATGATTAGGTATTCTGATGCACGAGTGGAAAATGTTCATATACTTTGTGGTATTAAACTTTGATGAAAATTTAATTCATAAGAATGCAGAAAAATAAGTGTAAAGAAGCGAAATTTATGCATTGATATACAAATACTCTTTATTAAAACAAATGAATAATTCTGCATTAGTGAAAAAGCATTTTTGAAACATTTTTCAAAAATTTAAATGAATTTTTAAACAAATTTTAAAATATTTCTGGATAAATAAGAACTGGGTGTACTTGGAAATATTTTTAGACAATTTTGAAATATTTTTGAACAATTTTAAATAATTTTTGCACAATTTTAAAACATTTTTGAGCAATTTGAAATAATTTTTACACAATTTCAAAATTTTGATAAATTCGGAATTAAAACTGGAAATAGTGTAGTGTTAATTAATAAACACAATGCAAAAATGCACACATTGCCTCGTTAAAAAAATATTTAAGGCTGAAAAAATGACAAATGACAGGTCAGCTAGTTTCAATTAAAGTTTAAAAAAAATCTGTTTTTCTTGATATTCCAAAACTTTTATAAAAATTGCAAAAACTGCATAAATTCTAACCCTCATGAAATTTTAAACTAAAATTTAAAAATGGTTTAATAAAAAAATTAAAAAATTTTATCAGAACTATTTTTTCAATTTGAATAAATGCTTTAGATTCAAAAAATATACGATATACTATAATTTATGCTTAAGAAGTAATGAAGAGTGGGTTTTTAAGATATACATCGGGTTTATATCCAGATAACTGCATTTGAAAAATGAACACATTAAAATCATAAAAGAATGTCAACTGATGTTTAGGAAGCAATGTAAGAAGTTATAGTCACAGAATGGGTACCATTTTTTTTGCTGGGTATATTTATAATTGGCTCTTTCAGGGCACGAAGAATGTTGATGAAAGTCATAGCGGACCATTTAGTTTGTGTCTAATAACTTTTTCTGTGTATTCTCCGGGATTACTAAATAAAAAAATAAGAACACATTTTTTATTTCTCGAACCAGACTAAAAATACAATTTCATACATATTATGAAAAGTCGTTTATTTTTTCCAGACGGTTAAAGAAATAAATAAAGAAAAATACTTACTTTTTAAGGTTTTGTTACTTGACTGTTAAAATAAACAAATAAAGGAAATATCATTTGTTTTTACAGATATGTGGTTAGATACTTCACAGTTAAAATAAATGAAAAATCATGTATTTTTAAGGGTATTGCAAGTTAATTTTTTTGACATATTAAAATATATGATTAGTTTTTTGATTCAAGAGAAGAGCTAGTAAATCGGTTTTTTAATGAATTTTCTTTTATTTTAAGTCAGATTTTTAGTTAATTTAAACCTGAAAATGTTTTGAATAATTCAATACTAAAAAAAATATTTTTTATTTCTTTGAAATAAATTTTCCTATTATCGCCAACATATCTTCCAGCAGTAAAACGATGACATGTTCACATTACTACTTTGATGACGATAAAAGAAAGATATTGCCGTAATATATTCTGGATGATATACTTTGCGAGAAAAAGGACTTATCCCATAATACTCCTAGGAGGGGTCAATTACCCTCTGTGACATGTCACAGGACTGGTCTGAAAGAACATTTCACACAACTAACCCCAAAGAATAAATCACAAAACAAACAAATTATAGAACCAGCGCAAAAGAACATGTAATGACTTTTATACCTATCTCGTTATATGTATTTTCGGAACCGGGCCAGTTTTCAACTATCACTGGACAGGTGCCAATTCCCAACTGAACCCTTTATTTCCATAAGGGTATCTTTCAAATATTTATTGGAAACAATTTATTAAATATTTCAAGTGTTTTTAAGTGTGTCTTCGCGAAAATAAAATATATTCTATTATGATGACAGATTACCGGACGAGATATCGACATTTAGCTCCCCATGCAAAATTAATTGTGATTGATAAAAAAACATAATATTTCAATTCATAATTTTACGACACTCAATCTCAACATTATTTTAATTGGGGTCAGTTTGTTTCTTTGATTTTTCTCAACCCGACAAAAATGAACATTTTTAATTGCCAACAATCCTCTTAACTATAACTCTTTGGGCTTGTTTGGCTTACTGCTGGATTTTTTGATAATTTGTTAAATACTTTATTATGTTTCGCCTACACACACATTTAATTTTGAAAAGAAAGATGAAAGAAATTTTGAAATAAAAAATGTGTATGTCTCTTAAAATATTTAATTAATGTAACCTACACTTTATGTTAGTTGTACTCAGTTGGTCATTCTATATGTGAAATATATAATTTAGTTTTATTTTAAAGAATATTAAAAATAGTACAAAAATTAAAGTCAGGCACGAAAATTGCCTAAAAAAATTTATATAGTTAATAAATTTTGCAGCATAATTTACGATTCTACATTAAATATGTGTTTAAATACACGAAAAGGACTTTTCTATGAAAAGTAGGTCTGAGTTTACAACGCCTCTTACCAAATTTAATACAGTTCGTTCTTGCGTCAACATAAACTTATGTAGCACACAACACTTACAATCCAAATTTCAACCACTTATCTACGGTTTTGTGTGTAAAAATAAATATCAAAAAAGCTCAATATACATCGTTCTTATTACACTAAAAATATTTTTAAAAGTCTGAAAACTGACTGTAGTTTATTTAAAAAGTGATCCGTACATTTGTTTTTAAAGGTTTTAATAGTAAGAAATAAAGAAATATATTATTTTCAATTTGTAGTTAATTTGTTGACAGTTAAAAAATAATAAAGAAAAAATCATTGCTTTTTACGGATTTTGTTGTTAATTAGCTGACAGTTAAAAAAAATAAGTAAAGGAAATTTCATTTGTTTACACGGATTTGTGGTTTGTTTAACAACAGTTAAAATACCTCTGTGCCAGAATCCTTTGTCAGAATCTGTTTTCGGATTTTGGAAAAGTTTGATTTTGTTGTACAGTGTTATTTAAGTTATTTTATTAATATTTAAAATAAATAAAAAGTTCTTTTGATTTAAATGAAAAGTTAGTATTTATTTTTAATTACATTTTCAGTAAATTAAAACTACGAACTATTTTTCTTTGGTCAACAGGAAATTAGGTATCAAATTTCATCTAGACATTTTTACATTTCCAACCTGTAGTTTGACTACAAGGTTTTCATACATACACAGACGGATTTCGTTAAATCGAATCAGAAAGTTATTTGTGTTGAATGGTATACTATACAGTTGGTATCAGTTCAATATATTTTGTAGTTACAAACATCAGCACAAACTGATAATACCTCGACAAATAGTGGTCCCTATCACGGGAGCAGTCCCGTGACAACTGGATAGGTAAAAAAGTACCACGTGACAGGGTTTAAAATTAGTAACATGTTCTTTAAGACCAGTCCTGTGACATGTCACAGAGATCAATTGAACCCCTACTAGGACAAGCCAATGTTAAAGTGAACGGTCTCCATCACAATGATCCGGTTACGTGACGTGTCCTGGGATAGGTCCTTTTTCCGCGGGGTACTTAGGGGACACATTATGAACGGACTAGTGGAAAAACTTCAAAAATTAGTCTTAGAATTTATCGACGAAAACATATTGGATAAAAGCTAGCACCATCACCATAAAAGATGGGGTAAAGTTTTTCCATCTAATAAAAGTATGTTGAGAAATCGAATTTTAATAAAATCACTTAATTCGGCTTTGCAAATTTTTTTTATACGCTACACTGTCGTTTCGCTAAAGATAAAAAAAATTTAAATTGAGAAAAAATTGTCGAATTGCAAAAATGTATGTGGTGTAAAACGTGTTGGGATGTTACAAATATTTTTGTGGTAAACAAATTTTATTTTTTTTAGAACAAATTTCCGTAAATTAAATTTTTTTTAAGTGAAAAAAAAATTTTGAGATTTCTTATAGTTTAAAATACAATAATGAGTTACCAATAATACAGCAAGTACATCAAAATGATACACGAAAACCCTGGGATACGGAAACTAAATTTTGGGTTGTAGAATTTAGTGGCGAAACCCGTTTTGAAGAGACAGATCATTTTAATAGATATTAAGATTTTATGTTTTTATTTACGCAAACAATTTTTTGATTATATTTTACAGAAAATACTTTGAAAATTGTTTTCCAATAACTTAATTTATTGGTTTTTTTTTCACTTACTTAAATTAATCTAGAAGGTAAGGGGTTGTAATTATTTGTAGCTAAACAAATAATGATGCCTCAATATTAATTATACACTGAGATGTGTTTAATTCGAGTTAAAGTATACCAATACGTATACGAAATATTATTGTAACAGATTTTAATGATTATTAGGCCGTTTTATTTTCATAACAAAATTAGTTTTTTTTTGATTGCAAACGAAAAAAAAATATTAATAAATACTAAATAAGTAAAAAAAAAATGAATCAATTAAAACAAGAAATTTCAAAAGAGATTTTGATGTATTTTCCTTAAAACACCAACAAATCTCTTAAAAGACAATACAAAACTAAAAATGCAATATCTGCTGATTTGCACCTGATCTTTTAAAGCGGTGTATAACACTGTGTTCTACGGTCCAAAATTAAGTTGGGGTACCTCGGCGTTTTCTATGCCATTTCTAAAGTTTAAATTTTACTTAAAGTTTAATTGGTTTCATAATTCATTACTTTATAAAATATACCCCTTACCTTCAGCATTATTATCTGGTATAGAAATATAAATGATTAATCAGCTAAAAATGAATGTTAAAATGTTATAATTTTTTCTGTTTTTTCTATTTTTTTTTTGCGTTTTAATCTACAACATATATGTACCCACACAGTCTACAGACTCATTTTGTTTGAATCACCATATGTGTGTATGTGTGTCTGTTTATGAAGTTTTTGCAATTCAATTGGAAATAATTTTGTACAGGGTGTTGTTTATAATTTTTGATAAAATGAAAGAGAATGGATCTTATATTGATAAATTTTTTATTTAATGTCGGCAATTATGTATGGAATATAATATCAGATAAATGTCCGTCTCTGTTAGCCTCACAAATGCGAGCCCTTTTGAGCACATTTTTACACATTTCACGCGGTACTTCATTAATTTCATCACGAATATTTCGTTTGAGTTGCTCTGGTTTGTTTGCATAAACCTTGCTTTTCAGATATCCGACAAAAAGAAGTCCGGAGCAGTCAAATCAGTCGACAGTGGAGGCCAATGAACATCACCATTTCTTGAAATAACTTGTTGTGGAAAGAGGTCTCACAGTAATTCCATTGTAATCCTGGCTGTATGCGATGTGGCACCGTCTTGTTGCTACTACATATTAATCAAGCCTAAAGCATGCGTTAAAAAGTTTTGAGTCATATCACGATATAGCTCCCTATTCACAGTTACCATTACGCCGTTTTCATTTCCAAAGAAGTAAGGTCCAATAATTCCTCCTGACCAGATTGCACACCAGGCTGTCACTTTTAATGAATACAAAGGTGAATAATGAATAATTTAAAGATTTTCCATTGCCCAGAACTGACTATTCTGTTTATTCACATATCCCTTCAAATGAAAATGTGCCTCGTCACTCATTAAGATTTTTAACGATTAAAACACGTTGGTTTATCGAATATTTTCCATAAAAAATTTGCCACGTGTCTACTTCACGACTGCCAAATATGAACTGTCAAGACTAATGTTTACCAAAATAGCGGCAAAACAAAGTAGTATACCTTCCCGGCGGACACCCTGTATATAAGGAAAAAATTCAAATAAAAAAACCAATTGGAATTGTTTGAAAATTTTTTGTTGAAGCAGATAGCAAACAAAATTTAAATTTCTAATTATTGTAAGGGAAACAAATAAACTGCATACTTCCCTTTTGTGGGTGAATTTTTATTAATTTTCAAAGAAATGAAAAAATCCGTAAATAACAGTAAATCATTTTGAACAAATGTATAAAAAGTTAATATAGATATTTCTTTTGAAAATAAATGTATGTTCCTTTATTTTTAACTGAACTGAAATCTTTTTTATTAAACTACAAACAGTAAACTACATAATATTTAGAGTGCATTTATTGATATTGCACACATATATTGTAACTTCTTAAAAATAGTGCCATCTCTTGATGGACATCATTTTTAAGTCAACCCACCGATATAAATGCAACTTCAGCATACGTGTTTTAACTAACCCATTACTTTTAATTTCTTTGTAAGCATATTGGTAGGCATGGGAACATTACTTTGAGATTAATTGCCTTCATCAATGAACTGAGGTGTAAGGTAATGCGTCGGACCTTATGTCGATACATTACTTTAGCAATGATTTTCCTGGCTAGCAAACAATCTGACTAAAAATGAGCCGTTTTGATAGTCAGATCTTAGAAGTATGTTTAGTTAGTTTACAAACGGATTGACGAATTCATACCCAGCAAAAACTGGGGTTTTACTACTTATCAGCCTATTTACTCGCTTAATTACTTTTGTTCGCGATGTCCCAAAAGTAATGAGTGGTCAATACCTTCTCACTTACAAAAAACACAATGTAATAGGTGGCCATTACCCTCTCACTTACTAACAGCTAAAAAATAATGAGTACCCATTACTTTTTGAACATCGCGAACAAAGTAATTAAGCGAGTAAATAGCCTGGTAAGTAGTTGATACCATGTTTTCGTTGGGTATATACCCTCAAATTTATATGCAGGCTATAAAATATTTCTTTGATTACTGGAAATTTTTTCTCAATATGATTTTTTAGCTGTTCTAAGTTCTGAAGTATAAATTTAATTCGAATCGACCGTATACAGGAAAATATTTTATTTAAGTTCTTTTAAATAAAAAAAAATTCTTTGAAAACACTCTTAGAAAAATTAAATTCTTTTTGTTTTAAAACTTTTTATCTATGCTTCAGTATTTTCCTTTCTTTTTACGCTTATAACAAATTGATTAATTTATCATGTGTCAAAGTATTAAAACTCTTTTCATTTTTTCCATAATATTTTTATCTTACTTTTATTTTCTTTAATGCATTTTGTATTTTTTTTTTCAAGTGATTTTTATTATTCTTTTTTTTATGATGTCTTTTTATAAAGTGTTAAGATAAATTTACAGAAGCTGTGGTGACAGCTTTAATTAATGTATAACTGTTCTATTATGTTTGATGGTTTTGACATTGTTTGGTGTGTTTATAATCTTATACATGTTTTTTTTTTCTAGTTGAAAAAAGTTTATACTGTTTAAATAGAGATTATCAAATATTAATTTTATAATTATAATTTTCTATAAGAGATTCAAATTTAAAATTAATAAAAATTAATTTAAGCTAGATGTGGATAATTATTTACGTTATATATACGTTATTAATTTTTTTTATAAATTTAATGCTTTAAAAAATTATTTAAAAACTGATTTGTTTAAGCAATAAAGCGTATGATTAATAATTAATTACTCATACGTACTGAGTGCCCATACAAAAGACAATATAAACACGAGTAACATATGTTAACAAACTTGGAATATTGTTTAAAAATCTCAAAAATCTTAAATAAATAATGTTGGATTATTTAAAATTCTTCTTATAACTTTTTCATATTAAATATGCTATAAATATATTTATAAATTAATTGCATTATTATTTCAAAAATACTGCAATAACACAGTACAACAGCCAATCTGGGGGGTGAGAAATTCCAAGTTAGGGTGATGGTACTAGGTCAGTATAGTAAAACCCTCAAAGGGTTTGGCGTTCGTATGTGTCAGTTTTTTTTTATGACCTTTTAAATTTTTTCCTTATCTTGATATTTTTTCGCTTAGTTGTAACATTTTGGCAAAAACGTAGTTTAACATAACTTGAGAACCACTTGTCCGATTTTGATGAAACAAATTTAGAAAAATTAAGAACTACAATTTCTCTAATCTGTTTCTATACCTATATGTGCAACACTTTCGAAGTTAAAAATGAATGTATGAAGGGAAAAAAGTATTTTTTGCCTAAAAATTTAAATATTTTTTTTTTTAAATTCATAAAAAATCCAAAATGGAAAAAAGTGCCAAAACTAATTACTTTCGCGTAAAGTCACATAACTCATGAGCAAGAAAAGGCATATATCATGAAAATCGATGAACGCGTTTCTCATTTATTCACAATTAGGTAAATGTATGAATTTCAAAAATTTGCTCCAGATATGCACAACATTATTTGGAGAAAACATTGACACTCACAAGCCGAACTCTCTCATATTTTTCTACTGTACTAAAAGAGAAATATTGATGTGGCAACACTGGTTCTGTAATGTTCACATAAAACATGCATTGTCATTATACTTCTTCTCTTTCTCACACTGGTTCTGTGATTTTTGTCATTCAACAAGTGCTGACGAACGCGAACAGTAAAAGTGATTTTTCTCCAGTTTTTTAAAAGTGAACAAAACTGAACAGAATATGGAACTGTGCAAGCCAGATATAAATAGCTTTTGCTACTGCTGTGGTCAATATGTCTCAACACATAAAAAAGGGGGAAATTTCAGTACTGATTTTGTTCAAACATACGAGATGTACTTCAACCAAAATGTTATAGTCAACGAAAATTGGGTACCAAATATAGTGTGTAAAAGCTGCTACAACCGTCTAATGGATTGGAAAAATAGAAGACGTGAAAGTATGCCATTCGGTATCCCAATGACGTGGACTAATCCTGGCGAAGGTCACAATCCATTGAATTGCTATGCATGTGCGAATAAAGGAGCCGCAAAAAGGATAAGAAAATCGTATAATTACGTTGGTGTTGCAAGTGCCGCAACACCATTGCCTCATTCGGACCACATTCCTGTGCCAAAAGCTTCTAGCCCAGATATTTTCTCTTCTACGACTGCTCCGACATATCATGTACGTGATGATCCCCCATATGAGCCATCAGTATCCAATGAGCCAATTTTAATAAATCAAAATAAGCTTGATTCAATTGTTGCCAAGTTGGAATTAACACAGCATAAATCGGAAGAGCTGGCTTCCTTTTTGAAATCAAACAATTTGTTGGCACCCGGTGTGAAAGTGACAGCTTATCGAAGTCGTCAGGCAACACTCCAAAGTCGCCGAGTGCAATAATTGCGGAAATTTGCTGGTGGAGTAAGCTTGTGTGGTAAGAAAAGGATGATCTTGATGATAAAGAATTTTCAGGAGATGCAGAAGGGCCAAGAGTGGAGTCGTCACACATTGACATTATGTGTGGTTCAGAAACTGATGATAGCGATGAATGCGATGCCACTAGTCCCGAACAACCACCATCGAAAAAGTCTAGGCAATATTTATTAAAATAAATAAAGATAAATAAATAAAATAAAAAATTATAAAAATGTTTACTTATTTTTTTTAGTAGTTTATGGCCAGAAGTCTGGAGTTATTGGAGAAAATTTATAAAAAAGGCGATAAATGACACTTTTTTGAATAAAAACAAATATCAATATTCTTGTCAAAATGGGATACCTTCACTTAATTGTAAATAAAAGCAGAACGCGTTAATCGATTTATATGATCTATGTCGCATTTTGTTTATAGGTTATGTGACTTTACATGAAATTAATAACACTTGATCCTTTTTTCCGTTTTGGATTTTTTATGAATTAAAAAAAAAAAATTTTCATTTTTAGGCAAAAAAATATTTTTTTTTTCTCCACAAATTTATTTTTACCGGCAAAACTGTTGATTATAAAGAAAAACGTTATGTGAACGGATTAAAGAAATTGTAATAATCGGACAAGTGGTTCTCGAGTTATGTTAAACTACGTTTTTGCCAAAATGTTACAACTAAGCGAAAAAACATCAAGATAAGGAAAAAATTGAAAAGGTCATAAAAAAAAACTGACACATACGAATGCCAAACCCTTTGTGGGTTTTACTATACTGACCTAGTACCATCACCCTGACTTGGAATTTCTCACCCCCCAGACAATAATCCCAAAAATGTTCCATAGTGTAATTTCCAAATAGAGTTTAAAGTTTTAATTTATCATTGTATAGAAATCAAAATCAATAAAATTGAATAGTAAACTATTCATATTATAATTAGTTTTATATATTTATTTTACTTTAAATAAACAATTGTTTATATATCATATTATTTATATAATATTGTCAGCATTTATTGTTTTAAAAAGCCACTAAGAAATTTCAATTGATAAATAGCAACACATTATTACTGAATTTGTTAGTGATTGAAAATATATATATTTGTGTGTGTATTGTAGATTTATAATGAAGTGAAAGAGGGGAAAATAATTTGATATTACTATAAAATAAATAATTGGAAGTTTAACCACATTTACCACAAATAAACTAATAGAAAATGAACAAGGTTTTCAAAACTAAAATACACATCGGAGATGGAAATCATAAGTAATTTGACGAAATAGTGCTTGTGAGTCCCCAGCAAATTCATAGTAAAGTATAGGACCTATTTCAGGTATTACCTAGTCAAGGGTATCCTTTATACTTTGCTTTATTTTGAACTCTACTTATTTGAAAGTACAAAAAAAAAAAAAAAAAAAAAAAATTTTGGCTGTCTGATATTAATATACTTCACAACTTATTTGTATGCTCTAAAACAGCGGTGCCCAAAAGTTACTTATGGAAGAGCAAACACCAATACATTTAAAGAATAACAAATTTTTATTCAATATTTTTTATTGTAAAAACCAATACATACAAAGTAAAAAAAGTACCCTGTTGTCCACGTCTTTCAGACAACATCGATGATGGGTATATGACCAAAAAAATTCGTAGACGACCAATTGGCCCATACACATCGTCAAGAACATTTTCAACATATGGCCGGTAAATCGTACACGACCAATTGGGCGGCACTATCGCTCATATTGTCGTTGACGATCATGTTTGCGACAATATACCCCAAATTTTACTCGGTGACTATATGGTTGACATTTTACTGTCGATGACAAAATAGTCGACATTATTCTCAATGTGTGCATCGACGACCATACTTTTGACAATTTTCTATATGAAATCACCAATGAAAGTATAGAAATCGATGTCATGCACATTGTCGCCGTCGATAACATTGGTGACATTGTCTCATATATAGTAACCAACGACAACATAGGTGACAGTTTCGCAACAGCACCAGAGTCGACGACGTTTTCTTCACCCTGTCGTTTGCGAAGATATTAACACCCTTAAAATTAAATTTATTTTTTAATTTCATAGTTTTTTAAATAAGAAGGTAACAAACAACAAGATTAAAAATTGAGTGTTCAACATAAATATAAAGTAATTTTAAATACGGTTGAAAAGTTAGTAAATTTTTTGTTTTCATTTTTTATATATGTTTTTTTTTTTAAATGACATCCAAATAAGTGCTTTTACTATGAAATAGCTTTATTTTTTTGAAATAATAAGTTACTTAAAATAAAATTAAGTAATAATGTTAGAAATAAATAAAAAGATTAATAATTTTCAAAGTTAGTTATATTTTCCTTATTTTCTTGTCTCGTAAGTTACACCTTCTGTCTTTGTGGCGACTGCTAAAGAGAATTTATCAGATTTATTTTTATATTAATTCGTTATTAAGAACCTAACTTAAAAGGAACATTTTGTTTTAATTATTGTTAAAATAAACCACTTACCAATAAAAACACTTCACTTATAACATAAAAAATATCATCTTATCAGAAGGCTGTACTTATTCAACTGAATATTTTTTAACTTTGACTCGTTTTCTTGTGTTTTCTTGTACCCGTAAGTCCCGTTATTTTTTACGATATATTAAATTTTTTATAAATTTCCACATAAAGCTAAGAAAGAACGTGATAAATTATTGTCACTCAAGTTGTCGTATAAGAATAAAGGTGATAGGCGACAATTAAAGTATTTTGTCGCTCATCGTCAACTGACATCAAATGACGATAACGAAGTTTTATAAACGACAAAAGTATTATTTTGTCCCTCACATTGTCGCCAACGCACTACGAGTAGCGACAACTTTAAAATGTTGCCGCTCATATTGTCTTCAATGGAGTTTAGGCAGGACAAATAGACGATATTGTCGATAAAATGGTCGCATACTGAGTTTGAAACAGGACAAAAACAAGATTTTTCGTTTGGTTTGTTGTCAACAGAGTATAAAAGATGAAACTACAGGGGATTTTTGCTTATACTGTTGTCAATGTACTTGGAGTGACGAAAACTTGAAAAAAGGTTCTTTTATAGTTTCATCAACGGAGTTTCATATACGACAAATTAATGATTTCATGCCTAAACCTGTCGCTTACGTACTTTGATTGAAGACAATCATACACTCAGAATATTATGTAGTTAACTGTTTGTAGTTTAATAAAAAAGTTTTCCGTTTCATTTAAAAATAAAGGAACATACATTTATTTTTCAAAGAAATATCTATATTAACTTTTTTATACATTTATTCGAAATAATTTACTATCATTTACCGATTTATTTCAGTTTCATTTATTTTTTTCATTTGTTTGAAATTTAATAAAAATTTACCCACAAAACGGAAACTTGTGGTTTATTTGTGTCAAAAAATTTCAATTTTTTTTTTTATTTAAATTGGTTGTATATATACAAAATTTTTCAATACAAAATTACAAGAACTTCATAAACACACATACATACACAAAAACATTCACACAAAAAGTATTTATAGCTTCATATGCATACATACATTTTGTATTATACGAGTATATTAAAAAAAAAACAACAAAAAATACAAAAACGGAAATAATTTCAAATAAATTAAAAAAACAGTTATTTTTTAAGGATTGGTAGGTAAAATTTTGACATTTATTTTAACTGATTATATCATTTGTTTCTTACGGATGTGTCAGTTGATTAATCAACATTTAAAAATAAATAACAAATGGCATTTAATTTAAATGAAAATTAAGTAGACCGGTTTTTAAATGAAATATCATTTCTTTTAAAGGATATTTTCAGTTATTTTAACTTACAAACTTTTTTAAGTGTATTATTTTGTCACTCATCACTTACATTTCGCTTACATTGTCGTTAAAGACATTATAATCGACAAATTTTTAAAATTTCTTCAAGACATCGTTGAACAAAGATTGGACAACTGGGTATTTCATATCATACGTTAAACAAAAACAAAATCTACATTGAGGATCGCTGTCGTCAATGTTTACCAGAAAAGCATACGAAAGTGTTGTTGCTTTGCACTTGCGTGTATACAGTGAAGAACGACAAAAAAACTATAAAGACAAAGTTGTTTGGGTATTTCGTATTGCTAGTGCTGAGTGCTCTAATGAGCACCAAGCGCATATGGCTTAGGCACCCTTGCTCTAAAATAATAAGTTACTAACACTATGTTATTTAATTACTTATTAAGAAGGATACAAATAATGAGTTATTGGTATTGTATTATTTATCCTTACACTAATTATGTGGATGGGACATGGAGAAAGATAAACTCTTAAGGTTATTGTTAATACCTGACTACCGCTTTTTGGTGATCTTGAGCATTAGAGGGTGAACAAAAAATATGTATTTATTGTGGTTGTTATATGAAAAAATTTCTCATATATCTATAACTAACCCAATAAAAATGTATAAATTGTCTTAGATTAAAATTAATTCATTTAGCTTTCATTTGATATATTATACATAATTGTGTATTTTCAAATGACTATATTGGAATTTCAATAATTTTTGATTAGAAATTTTAAAGTACTTGTACAAAAATTTTTTCAAAATTTATTTTCTGCAAAAATGTTAATATTATTACTTAATTTTTAATTGAAGCTGTTTTTTATTTCTGCTCTTGTGGCACTTTATTCTAAATTTTCAAAAAAAATTTAATATGTATATTTAATTTATAGTTAATAAATATTAAAAATTCTAAATGAATTAAAATAGTTTGTTTTCGTTATTTTGAGAATTCGTTTAAAGAAATTAATTTCAGACATAGAGTTTTCTTTTAAGCCTAAGCTGACGAACAAATTTTGAAATATTTTTTAAATTTAAAAACTGTTTAAAGCTTTTTCATTTTACAGCAGTACTTTTTATATTGATTGTTTTTTCTTCTCTGAAAGTATCCAATTATTTTTAACAGAATTTCCTAAAATAAGCAATATAGTAAAGTAAGTAGTTACTTTAGGCCCTACAAGTATATATTTATTTCTATACCTACAAGTAACTAATTACATAAGCTCTTATTTGTAATCAGTTTTATTTTTCTGGTTAATCAATGAAATATGTACTTATTTTACTCATTACAAGTATTTACTTATTTTAACCTCCATTGATAACCAGTGATTTCTTTTTATGGAGTTACTTCTGGCATAAGTTAACACCTTCATGTTAAAATAATTTACTGTTTCGCCAAAGTGTAAGTACTTACTTTTTTGTTAACTTATTCCATTTACCATTACCTGGTAAATGGTTAATAAAAATGATAAGTTAACAATGTTTAAAAAACTAATCTTATGTAAAAATACTTAGATTATGTAAGCTTTTCCTTATAAGAATACAAATAACAAGAAATGAGAAGAAAATAAAATACACGAAATTTGTTTAGCGTTTAAAGTTTAAAAAGTGGAGTAAAAACTGGACAGGTTAAGGCATCAAAGCCTTTCTCAATTTTAGAAAAATTTTATTTATTTGTATACGGCATCAAAATACTCGAGAAAACAGCTGTAAACAATATTGCCTAATTGTGGACCCAGGGTTACCCCTTATTTCAAATATTTATAATATCCTGGTTTAACAAGGCTCTTCTCGAAAAGTCGTAAAAACCGTAAGACGAATATCCGAAAAACCTCAAATATACAATAATATACAAGTTAATAATGTCGATTTGGACCACAGATGGCATAACTATCACATGTGGTTTGTGTCAATAATAATAACAAATATGATTTTTTGGAGAGTAAACATCTGTCATTATAATTTAGTATTCAATAAAGTGTAAACACACATTTTTATTAATCGCTATAATAATGCCGACTTTTGGGCCTAAAAATATGTTTTGCGGGGAAGTCTGATAATTATCTTTCATATGAAGAAAACGGCTGCTGAAAATGATCGATTGTTGATAGAAGCTTAAGGTCAACATGCACCAACTCAAAAACTTGTGAACGATGGTTTGCGCGATTCAAAAGTGGTGATTTCGACACAGAAGACAAGGAAAGGCCTGGTCAGCCGAAAATGTTTGAAGATGAGGAGTTGGAAGAATGACTTTACGAAGATTATTGTCAAATGCATGAAGAACTTGCAGTATCATTGGGAGTCACACAACAAGGCATTTTCCTACGTTTAAAAACATTGGAATTCATTCAAATTCATCCTATATGAATTGAAGCCGAGAGACGTTGATTTTGCATGTCGGAAATGCTGCTTGAACGCTACAAAAAGAAGAAATTTTTGCATCGTATTGTTACTGGTGATGAAAAATGGATACATTACGATAACCCCAAGCGCAAAAAGTCATATATAAAGCCCGAAAAACCAAGCAAATCAACGCCGAAGCCAAATATCCATGGCACCAAGGTAATGCTCTGTATTTGGGGGATCATAAGGGTGTTTTGTGTTATGAGCTGTTGAAATCAGGTCAGACCATGGAACCTGTACCTAACACAATTGATTCGTTTGAAGAAAGCAATCAACGAAACGACCAGAATATTCGACCATACACGAGGTTAGAATCTTCCATCATGACAATGCTCAGCCACATCTTGCAAAACCGGTAAAAAACAATTTGAAAAACAGTGGATGGGACGTTTTGACTCATCCGCCTTATAGCCCAGATCTTGCCCCTTCTGACTAAAATTAGTTTCGATAGATGCCGAACGCCCTTACTGAAGTACGCTTCACTTCAGAACATGGTATCAGAAATTGGCGCTTGATTCATTCTTTACCTCAAACCCGGAGCAGTTCTTTTGTTGCGAAATCTATATGATACCAGAAAAATGGGAAAAAGTAGTGGCTAACGATTGACAATACTTTGAATAATGTATCAACTAATTTTGTTATTAAAATAAATGCATTTTTCAAGCAAAAAATTGACATTATTAACTTGTATACCCAATTCAAATATTTTATTTGAAAGCAATTAAAATTTCTTAAGACAACAGCAGGCGTATCGCCATTCTTAAATGATTTTTAATTTTTCAAATAACAAAAATAATTAAAAGTTCTCAAACATGTTTCGAAACATTTTTTACTGCACACAAACAAAAACTTTGCCAATTTCCAACTTAAATTCGGTTACTGCTACTAAAATCTGTAAGTACAATGGGTTATTGGTCTTTAAAACAAAATTTGGCTAATACAACTGGATTTTGTTTGCAATACCCAAGATATTCAGCAATTACATTTGATTTTGGTTGTGCTAATCGAATTTTCAATGCGGTTACCACTTTATTTTTTTATGTGTGCATATCCAATTTATCTTTAGTATATTTAAAAGAACAAGGCCATTTTGGTGGTGATTGGGCAGCTAAAAAAACACATTGTTGCTTTTCAAATTGTGTTAATTTATGACTGGGATTTCCAAACTACAACAATGGTTCATATGCATGAAATATAATTATTATAATTTTGATTTGGTTAACTCTATATAATATCTAGGCTTGAGTTACGTAACCATAACTTTCTTAATGCAGAAGATATCAGAAGAATGTCCTAATGCCCAGGAAACAATTTTATTGTCTATCATGAACAACAATTGATAAAATCTAATATGACAATATCATATTAGATTTTGGACTTAAGATAGAAAAATATTCTAACTAAATTGCGAAGAACACCTTCCTAGAATTTTTCTCTACTACTACATATCTAATTTTATTAGGCTTTGAAGATCGGAGTCGAGAGGGCTTCTTGCAAACCAGAAAGGTCTCCATTGAAAATGTTTAATGAATACATCTTCTAATAAACAAGTTAATTTGCTTTCTTTTTCTTTAGGTTGAAAGATGATTATACAGGGTGGTCTATAACATTTACCCGATGATTGCTATTTAAAATAAAGCGACGTAATTAATTCTTTTTAAATGTTTATATGGAAGCCGCAATTGTTGATCATCATTTTGGTGTATTTTTGCCGCATTTTGATTTTACATCCTGCTCGCTTAAAAAACGTTCATTAAACAAAAATAGTTTTTAGGCAGAATTAGTAGTTAATTATGATTTATATCGATAGCAAGTAATTACCTTAATGAAAAAATATTATTTATGTTAGCCAAAAAGTAGTTAATATCTGACTACCGCTTTTTGGTGATCTTGAGCATTAGAGGGTGAACAAAAAATATGTATTTATTGTGGTTGTTATATGAAAAAATTTCTCATATATCTATAACTAACCCAATAAAAATGTATAAATTGTCTTAGATTAAAATTAATACATTTAGCTTTCATTTGATATATTATACATAATTGTGTATTTTCAAATGACGATATTGGAATTTTAAAAATTTTTAATTAGAAACTTTAAAGTACTTGTACAAAAAACTTTTCAAAATTTATTTTCTGCAAATTAATGTTAATTTTTGAATTTTTTTAAAAAGTTTTTGTTAAAAAATTTTCTAAAAAACGCACAAAATTGCCAAAGTAGAATGAAATATATTGCCAATATAACAAACTATTTGTTTCTCTTACACAGCAGTTTGTTTTAAATCCAGTTTCTTGGAACAAGATTTCGCTGTCACGTAGAGAGCTTATTATTTAAGAGAGATAATTTCTCTGTAAAAAAAGTCGAGACTTGTCAAACCCAATTTACAACATTTTGTGTTAGTTTTAATCAGCGATGCCAAGTTAACCCTTTTCGGGATATATTTAGCCCTTTTTGATTGCTTTCATCCCGCATTTTGTTCACTTAGCTCTTTTATTTTTAAGGGCTAACATAGATCTTTTTGTTATCTTTTTTGCCCATTTAGCTCTTTTTGAGTCATTTGTTAGTTTTTTCCATACTTTGGCAACTTTTTTTTTTTGGTACTTTACATAATGTTTTTGCCAATTGTTTGTTTTTTTTTTCATAAATTTCTAGTGTAACTTATACATTTTTATACCCTCCACCATATATACAGGTTGGTTGAAAACTTCCTGCGCTCGAAATGAAAGAATACTGTTTTTGTTACGAAATATATTTTTTTATTCAATATAATCTCCTAGAAGCTCAATACACTTGTTCCAATGATCTTACAATAATTTTATCCCATCCTTATAATAGTTTTCCGGAAGCTCTGCAAAATAACCGTCTACGGCTGCTATGGCCTCTTCATTCGACGGAAAATGCTTTCCACGACGGAAATGTTTGAGATTTCTAAAGAGATAGTAGTCACTGGTAGCCAAATCTGGTGAATACGGTGGATGTTCAAGCAATTCGTACTTTAATTCTTTGAATTTAGCCATCGGCAAAACACTTTTGTGAGCAGGTGCATTGTCTTGATGAAAAATTATTTTTTTCTTTTTTAAACCAGGTCTTTTCTCACGAATTTTTTCATCCAGCTGATCTAAAAGGCTGCAATAATATTCAGAGTTGATTGTTTTACCTTTCTGAAGATAATCAATCAACAAAATTCCTTTTGCGTTCCAAAAAACTGATGCCATAACCTTCTTTGCTGATCGTTGTGACTTCACCTGCTTTGGAGCTGAACAACCAGCTTCAGTCCACTGTAAACGTTCTTGTTTCAATTTAGGATCATGGTGGTAGATCCAAGTCTCATCCATAGTTAAAAAACGACGCAAGAAGTCGGTTTTATTCGTTTTAAAACGGCCCAAATTACGCTGAGAAATTTATTTTCGATTCAGTTTTTATTGAATTGTTAATGTGTGCGGCACTAACTTTCCAAACAGTTTTTTCATACGTAATTCTTCATGTAAAATATGGAGTACTCGTTCGTCTGAGATGCCTATGGCATTAGCAATTTCACGCTTAGTCAAACTTGCATCTTCACTAACCATATTATGTACCTGTTCAATGATTTCTGCTGTGGTTGCAGTTTTTGGTCGTCCTTCGCATGGATAGTCTTTAAGGCTCGTACGACTACGTTTAAATTCACCAGCCCAAAATTCAACGGTGCGTTTTGAAGGTGAGGACTCCTTATACAATTCAAACAATTGTTCATAAATTTCTTTTGCTTTTAAACCCTTCAAAACAAAGAATCTAATGACTGCACGATATTAAATTTTTTCCATATTAAAAAAAATCAATGACACGTCAACTTCAAATGGCTTGTAAACAAAGAAAGAATTGACAGAATGACTTGCAACTTTGCATGTGTTGTCAGGACAGTTATACCAACTTGAGAAAAAAAAAAGTTTGGAGCTAGCAGTGCCATCTCTTGGTGAGCGCAGGAACTTTTCAACCAACCTGTAGTAAGGATATATATCAGTTTGTCATTCTGTTTGTAACATGTCGAAATGTAGGATTAAGACCCCCACAAAGTATATTCGTGATCAGTATGCAATTTAAAGTCGATTTAGCGATGCCCGTCGGTCTGTCTCATGCGGGGGTGCCTATTTTTGAACATCCTCCCAAACAGTTTGGTATTGAAAATGAGCAAAATCGGTCCAGCGGTTCAAAAGTTATAAGTGAAAATGTGAAGGTACCTCTAAATTTTCCATACAAATTGGTGTATTTTAGTACAATTTCATAGTAGCGACTGGTACATAATATATGTTCTCATATTTTTTTCAACAGTCGCTTAGCAGTAAATATTTAGTATTCACCTCAAACATTTTTTCTAAAATTTTTTTTCCTCAAAAAATTTTTTTCAACTCTAAATTTTTTTTTTTCCTCCAAAAAAAGTTATTTTCACATCTAAAAACGTTTTTCACCTCAAAAATTTTTTCACCTACATAATTTTACTTAATAGTTTTTTTATATTATTTTTATCAAAAACAGTAGAGAACATGATTTTAGGATATTGGTGGAGGGTATTCAAAGATTCGGCACAGCCGAATTTAGCCTTTTTTTTGCTTGTTTTCACAGCAAATTGTAAAAAACTATTTTTACAGAAATTACCTTTAAATTTACAACCAAAAATATAGAAAAGCATGGCGAACTAATCCAACAAGGCATTAAGGTTGTAGAAAAAATAATATCGTTTGTGAGCAAAACGTCAAACTCGATTACCAAGCGAGTTGTACCAACAATTGAAATGTGTGTGCCATGCATTAAATACATCAAATCGTTTAATCCATATAAAATAACTTTCAAAGACAATTTTATGGCCCGATGATGAATAAGAAAATTCGATTTTCTTGGAAAACGAACATTTTAACGATTTTTTTTAAATTCTACATTTTTAATTTAAAAATTTCAATAATATTATTTTTTTTTTAAATATATATTTAATCCATTACAGCGTAAGATGGATCTCTTAGGCCGAGTTTTTAGGATGTAGATTATCTTTAAACTCAGTTTATTGCATTTTGTAACTGGAATACTGCTTTTGAAATTTGATTTATTTTGTTTTATTTCAATTAAAACCAAAATTCCATGGAATGATAAGTTGTTCCGATAAATTTATGTTATTAAATTAGAAATGGCAGACAAACTTGGGTTAGTTAAACCGAAAACGAAGTTTAACTTAAATCCCAAAAACTCGGCCTTAAAAGTACAAATTTAAAAACAAATAAACTGAAAACACAAAAGCTGGTAAGTTTTTGAATTGAGCTCTTTTTAGCCCATTTTAACTGCTCGGCCGACGCTATTTGATTTTAAAAGTTTGGCATCGCTGGTTTCAATATTTTGTTACAACCAGTTTCAATTTGAGAACGCCATGTTGTTTTTAAAACGGAAATGAAAATTTGCCGGCTTTTGGGAAAATGATGCCGAGTTTCTTTTTAGTATTGCTAATGATATTTTAAAAACCTTTTTAAAGGTAAGAAGATTTTTATATTTTTATATCTTAATTTTTTTTACATTTAGCCGAATCAAAATTTAAAATTGGATCTTTCAAGTGCGTTGCACATGTCGCTCATTTCGTGCAAGACCGTCACAACTCAAAATTTGGCATTTTCGAGTTAGTAATGCAGAAATCTTCTTCTCTTAAATCTCTACAAAATGATCTAAGAACGGAGAGAATTATCGAAAAAATAACGGTAATACAGATGCTTGTGACGCTATGACCTCTCGTAACAAACATGAGCAATTAACATCAACAAGGTCACATTTCAGTTTGTGTTTGGCATTCCTCTTACACATGTGGTTTTCTTTGTAGCAAAAAAGAAACATTTGATTTTATAACTGTATTTTAGTGAAAGAGAAGGTAAAAAATGTGGAAATACTTTGTTGTTAGAGTGCATCAAATCTAAATGTGACTTTATTGAATTGGATATTTCTATTTCTTTATCAATAACATTTGCATTTAAACATTTCCTAAAAAAAATGTAACGTTTTTGTAGTTAACTATTTTGTTAAACTAAATATTATTTTAGGTTATGACGTTATTACAAATAATAAAATGAATTCAATAGCTTGTACCGATTTGTATTAACTTCAAATGAATCGTTATTGCCAGAAATATATAAATTGGTTGTTATAAAATTAGGTCACATTGTTGGTTGTGTCCAGTGTTACAGTGTGTCGTGTTACAGTGTATTGCTTTATCAACACCACTATGTAAAATTAAATACCATTCTATACGACTGTGCCAATTACATGACAGTTGAGCTTTGATGACATTTTATTTAATTCTTTTGTGAATTACTTCTGATAAGACAAGTCGACTAATTTGTAATAATTTAATCTATTGCGATCATATTGAATTTACAACAATCGGAAGTCAACGTTCGATATTTTGCATAATTTTAAGCGATAAAAAAACGCAAGAGTACGTATTTTAATAAATTACTGTGTAATTTTAAACATTATTTAAAGTTATAATTTGCAGATTTTAGCTGCAATAGCCACTCATCTGAAAATACGTTTATTTTGCTTATTTCAACATCTAAAAGGCAAGTGATCGAACAGGTCGTAAATGTCAGTCATGGACGGGCAACACAGACCATCTATTAGCTCAAATGATTCCAGTAGCTTTGATGATTTCGGGTCAGACGACTCTCATCTTGATGTCAACTATAATGAACCTGAAGACGTTTCTTCGGAAAGTGATGTAAGTACTAAAAATGTAATCGCAAATAATAAAATCACAACAACTACCAAGTCGCCTCAGAGAGGAAAAAAACGCCAACGCAATCCTGAAAAATGGAGTCGCAGTATTAAGCAAAAACTTAGAAATTCTGGCAAACAGTATGAAATGTGGAACAAAAATAAAAAAATACGATCTAAAAGATGTGTAAAAGTCCCTTGTACAGAAAAATGTAGATTAAAATGCTTTAACAAATTTAGTGAAGTAGACCGCTTAAACATTTTTTCCACATACTGGTCGTTGTCTAATATTGAAAAGCAGCGGCAATTTATATTGAATTCTATGACTGTAAACGAGCCACGATATCGATATGTCCGAGAGGGAGGAATTCGTCCAGCAAGACAAAAAAATATGAAGTATATCTTAAAAAATGATGAAGAGCCAATACAAGTTTGCAAGCTGTTCTTTATGAACACATTAGATATCAACAGTCGCAATATTAGAACAGTTATAGAAAAGAAGAATAAAGTTGCCAATATTCTCATGGAAGACGATCAACGTGGTAAACATGGAAAACATATTAAAGTAAAACCAGAAATAAGAGATGGGATTAAATCGTTCATTGAATCTATACCCAAGATCGAAAGTCATTACACACGAGCAAATACCACAAAAGTTTTCATTGATGGAAGCAAAACTGTTGCAAGCCTTCACAAAGATTATATTGATCTATGCCGAGAAAAGAATGTAGAATATGGCAATTACGCACTGTTTTATCGCATTTTTAACTCAGAATTCAACATTTCTTTTTTTATACCAAAGAAGGACCAGTGTGAACTTTGCTTTGCATATGAAAATGCAGAACAAGAGAACAAAGCAGAATTGAAAAAAAAATACGAAGAGCATATTTCAGAAAAGGAACTGTCAAGAATTGAAAAATCTTCTGATAAGGAAGCCAGCCCACCGGACACAATTGTAGCTGTTTATGATATGCAAGCGGTTTTGCAGCTCCCAAAAGGCGATGTCTCTGTTTTCTACTATAAATGTAAGTTAAATGTAATGAACTTCACGATTTTTAATTTAATTGATAATAATTGCGACTGCTTTGTGTGGGATGAAAGCTGTGCTAATAGAGGTGCAAACGAATTGGGAACTTGTGTACTTCGCTTTATGAAGGAGAAATCTGCTAAAGAAGAAATCAAACATTTTATATTTTACTCTGACAATTGCGCAGGACAGCAAAAAAACAAATTTATGCTATCGGTTTACTTGTACGCTGTACGTTATTTGAATATCGAGACAATAACTCACAAGTATTTAATCAAGGGACATACCCAAAATGAAGGCGATGGTGTTCATTCAGTCATTGAGAGGAGTGTGAAGCGTCATTTAAGAAGCGGTCCCATTTATACACCTGAAACATTTATTTCTATAATAAAAACTGCAAAAAAAAACGGTAATCCATACAAAGTCAATGAAATGTGCTTTGATGATTTCTACGACATTAAACAACTGCAAACAGATATTGGACCGCTAAATATGAAAAATGTAAAAATAAATGACATAAAAGTTTTGAAAGTTAGCAAAGAAACTCCTAATATGTTATTCTACAAAACCAGTTACTCAAACGAAAATTTTGAAAATGTTATAATATTAAAAACCAAAATTAGTTATAAACAAATACATTTTGTACAAGCATTTTCTGCTAAGCCTGGCATATCAGAACGAAAAAAGAATGATCTCATGGAATTAATACAGAAGGGTCTTATACCTAAATATCACAATACGTTTTATGACAATTTATAAAACTTTCTATATTAGCTTTTATATGTTGTACGCTGAATTGAAATTAATTTTCTAGTACATATTTTAAAAACAATTACATATTTTTGTATTAATTCAATACATTTAATCTGAATATTATGTTTTAAGAAAACATTTTGATTTAATTTTTGTTTTCCAATATTTTAGACAATACAATGAAGTTGTGTATGAATTCAATCAATAAACAATATTTTTTAACAATATAGTCACATTTTCACTTATGACTTTAATTAATTTTACAGGTTTACAGCAATAGTGTCACAATTCAAATATCGAATTATAAAACCGTGTCTACACAAAAATATACAGTTCTTCCAATACTGGAGACTCGGTAAATGCATTTTAGACATATTAAACTTTGTATTTCTGTACACATTTAAATTCCTTATTAGCAATTTTGTGAGAAATAAAAGGTTGAAATTTTAAAAGGGCTCTCCTGTAAAGTTTCAAATTTTGAGTTGTGACGGTCCTGCACGAAATGAGCGATGTATTCAAAATTGTTATTTAGTACTAAATGGCAAATAATAGATATTAATTTTTTTTTTTGGTATTTTAAATTTTGGGCCATTTTAACGTAACAAATGGATCAGATAACAAAAGCAAGAAGAACCAAATAAGAATTTGTACTCTTTAGTTGCAAACTGAGTTTTATTCAAGCATGGGTTCAAAGACACTGAGTAGTATGGAATGAGTCTGCTTATACACAATCATAGTTGGGTCAAAATCATAACCTTTACTTTTCCATTACCATTAGTTAAATAATCGGTAATGAATTCTTTTTTAATTAATTTTCACTATATTGTTTGTTATTTTATTGCAGTAAAGTTCTGATATTGAAGAAGTACTGAAAATTTTTCTAAACTAATACTGTGTTTTCCATTCCTGATACTCACATACCCATTTACCCTCACATTATTTCACACTCAAACACTTAATGTATACTAATTGTAAAAATGACAATGAACAGTGCTGCAGTTGCATTGTTACAACAACAAAAATATGTGATTTTGTCAACCACATATTAATTTTGTTACAAATTAAAACTAGTAGTATGAATGTATTTGATAACATCAATTTAAATGTGTGTAACATAGATGTATTCACGTTAGGGTGGATCGTATTCATAATAAAGTGGAATATGCAAAATAATATGAAGACAATTCGCTAAATGTGAATTTTAACAAAAATTATGCTGATTCTATATCTGCCAGAAATACATTTTTTAAAGGACTTTCTATTTTGTAAAGTTGCTGTTTTAAATTTGTATTCGATACTGTAAGTTTTTTTTTACAAAGCTAACTGAAAATCATACAGTTTCTTAAAAAATTATTATTTTACATAAATTTATATTGGAAGTTGTGCAAGTATTATATTTGATTGGCACTGCAAGAGTTTCGAAATGGTTATTTATTTTATTAGTTTTATTCTTAAAAAAATACAGCAGTTGCTAATCAATTGCTTCACTTTCTAAAAAGATATTACAGTGACTGCAATTCCAAGAGTCAAGTTTACGTTTAAGAGGGTTATTACAAATTCAATTGGCAAATATGAAATTTATGTTGATTAAGCTACGAGAGCCGATTAATCTACGAGTTCGTGAATTTTTTGTTTTTCCGCCTCTTTACTTAAATGGAAACGACTATCAAGAGACATCTTTCAGTTGACTCTTGTCCAAATTTGAATAAGCTACGTCACTTAATTTGTGTTTGACAGTCATTGATAGCAGATTTTATTTAAGGATTCAGGAGAAAATGGAAAATGGCAGTTTTGCTCCCTTAATTGCCCTATTCTTCGGATTCAGTCCCCAGTAACTATTTCCTGTTCCCAAACCTGAAGAAATGGCTCAGCGGAAAGAGATTTGACTTCAACGATAAAATCATCTATTTTGATGAGCTCATATTATATTTTTGGAAGGGATAAACAAATTGGAGAAAACTTTTACAAAATTTATAGAGCTTAAATAAGATAACTTTTTATTAAAATAAAATATTTTTTAACCCATGTTGTTTCATTCAAAAGTTCACGAACTTATTGAACCATTTTCGTAGAATCACAACTTTTCCCCCATTTTCAGAATTCTACGCAAAACATAAAATCTAACCATTCTAATGTTTATAAGCAAAGTACTTAGAACTATTGTAAACATTTCTAACGCAATTGCAATATTTCCATTACAAATTATCATCATTGTTTTCTATGTGAAAATCAGTGTTTTTCTATTTTCAGTTTAAGTTTGTTGTTTATCATTTCATTATTTTATTTCAATGACGCGTAAAATTAATATGGTTAGTTTTATTGTTGTGGCTTTTGTCTGCAGGAATGTATAAATTACTGCAAGAGAACAATTTTCGTTGGATTATGAACTTTTATAATATATACATATGTATTTTAAAAAGATTGAATGTTAGTGATTTATTTTGAAACTATAGCTATATACTGAAAATTTTCATTCAAACCTTTACACAAATTCGGTATTATTATTAATAATAATAATTATAATATAATAATTATAATTATCATGGCGATTTTCGCCGACTGGACATTATAAGAGTATTTGAAATAAATAAATTTTATTGTAGCTGGAAGTACATATGTATATTCGGTAGATGAAAAATTCGATTGCAACTAGGAATCTGTTTTCTGTGTGTATAGCTCCCATTGTGGTTTGGGGAAATCAAATCGAATATGAGGATAATATGTGAGTGGGTTTTACATGTAAGTACTTTTTATTACATGCTTGTTTGAAATTTATCATCCCTGCATATAACAGTTTATTTTTTTTTTTTGTGCACCGAGTATGTATGTAGGATCCTGTATTTTACTGAGTGTGAGTTACAAATTGTCACTATTACTAAAGCCGTTGTTCTTGTAATGACATTTGTGGTTTTTCATGGCAAAATTGTTTTACAATTTATGCACAACAAGGCAAAAATGAACAAAAAAATCTACCAGAATGTTTTTGTTGTTGTTTTGTATCTATGTGCTTGTTGCATAATATTATTAAATTGTGAATTTATTGAAGATAAAAATAATAGAGGCTGATAAACATATTTTAACTTTAAAGTATTTTCCTTTTTATCTATTTCGAGTTTAAAAAGCCTTTAATACATTAAATAAAAATGAATTTATTTATTTATTAATGTTTTGATAAATCTATTTGTTTAAATGTAGAAAAATTTATTATTATTTCTCGCATCGATAAAGTTTTCGCAAAATACATGTAAAACGCAACCTTGTTTTGCTTTCTTTCTATAGGGTGAGTCATATTCAATTAAATATATATATGAATATCTAATATCTATCTAATAAGAAATTTAAAAAAAATTAATTGTATCAACAGCTTTCGAAGTTAAAAGCTCTAAAAAAGTTCCACTAAAAATGCAAACAACTTTATCATATATTAAGTCACCTTGCATAAAGTAGGGTGACCATAAATTTCTTGATGCGAAAACTTCTCGCATCAGTTACAGAAACGCGGTGCTGACCCCAAAATATAAATTTAATAAAAAGTGTTTATTATTTCTTTTTAACCTCAAAATTAGTAAAATAAATATTAATTACAGTATTGATTGCAACTGTAACTTCAATTATTTTATAGCTTTTTTGGTTTTAAATTCTGCCTAAAATTATCTTTCAGTTGAGTAAAATCATGTCGGAAAATGTTCAAAGGTATTTTCGAGATCTCGTTATGATTTTGGAATTTTCCTTTTTCAAAAAATTTAGTTATAGCATTTGAATTTGCACATTAAAACGATATCAATACTATTCAGATGCTTCAATAAATAAAAGGTAAGGTAAAATTTGCAAATAATTAGTTTAGATCCAGATATATAACCAGGTATCACAAATCTATTTAAACTGGCATGCTTACATTATTATGAAAAAATTTCTTGTGCAATTTTAAGCCGATCTAGATTTGTTCGCCTGCCTGTACATCTTTGCTTTGAAATGCTGACCACGGCACCGAAGTTTACTAATTTGTGTATTTTAGTATACTTTCATATTAACTTCTGACAAATAAAACATTTTGTCATATTGTTCCACCAGACGTTAGAAGTTAATAATATATTATTTTACAAATAAAAAAAAAAAAAATATTTATACGACAATGTATAATTTTTAATTAAAAAATTAATATTTATGCCTGTAATTTTAAGCAATAGATACACACAGAAAACAGATTTCCAGTTGCAACAGAATTTCTTGGCAACCGAATTTTTGTAGTTTTATTAACCATCATTTTAAAAATTTGTTATGATTTGAACCCATAATACTTTGACTTTCAGGCTGTGTTTCTAACCACCGAACCAAAGATACTTACATTAAGTTGTTGTTGAATTTTGAGTATAAATATGTAAATGAATAAAAACCAAAAATATAATACATTTCAAAATTTTGTTATTATAATAACACATTCGGTTGCTAATCTCAATATTTAATTACAATTTTCAAAATTTTGGAAATAAATAGTTGATTACAAAATTGTTAAACAGTATGACATTTTACTAAAATTTATTGGAAAAACTTATATTTTAGTTTGAGCAATTGGTTTTTATTGAAAAAGGAATAAAAATCGATTTTTACTGCAAATATTCCGTTCAAATGACAAAATCTTGTGGATATAAAAGCTATTGTAGACGATAAGATTTTTTCAATATATATTTTCTGTTTATAATTAAATTTAATTAATCTGATGAAGAACTTTAAGTACATACAATTAAACCTTTAAAATAACGACACAATTTTGGTGTTTCCGATAGATTTCTAACCTATTTATTTTCTATGTGTAACTTCCAAAACTTACAAATTTATTGATTTGTGTTCGTATACACGATAGGTATATATGATGAACTGGTGCACAGTGGTGTTCCCAGGATTTTGTTTCGTTTTTTTAAAGCTGGTAATTTTAAAACCTAAATTTTTTTAACATAAAGGGTGGTTAAATTTTAAGGGCCGATATTGAATGTGAACCACATCTAAACGTTAAGTTTTTTTCTGCATTTCATGTGACATTTCTCAATTTCAGACTAACTCAATTTGAACTATGGAAAGATACACAATCGAGCAACGCGTTAAAGTTATTCAGGGTTATTATGAAAATGGGCGTTTAAATCAAAATGCATATCGTGCACTTCGTGATTTTTTCGGTCAATTTAATTGTCCAAATGTGCGTACAATCGGAAAAATCTTGCAAAAATTTGAGCAAACCGGGTCTGTAGAAGATGTAAAAACACCAGTGCATGCTCGTACAGCTCGTACTGCAGAAAATATTACTGTATTTTTTTTCCAAAATCGCTGTATTTTTTTTCCAAAATGAGGTCGGTCAGGCAGTTACTGTGAATGGTGTTCGCTATCGTGAAATGATAATGAACTTTTTATGTGCCACTTGCCACACAGCTAACAAATTAATGGCTATTTTGCGCGACAAATTCAATGGCCTTGTTATCTCACGTGGTGGCTTTGTTAATTGGCCGCCAAAATCATCTGATTTGACACCGTTGGACTTCTTTCTTTGCGTTTATTTGGAAGAAAAGGTGTAAGTTGACAAGCCAGCAATAATTCAAGAGCTAAGGGATGAGATAATTGGCACATTAACGGCATACAACCCGTCATCGAAGTATTCAAATGTAGCTACTAGCATTAATCATACTTTACTCTAACGAGGCAATGATAATACAATGATTAGGTATTCTGATGCATGAGTGCAAAATGTTCATATACTGTATTGTATTGTAGTATTTAAGCTTTGATAAAAACTTAATTAATAAGAAATAGAAATAGTTCTGCATTAGTGAAAAAGCATTTTTGAAAAATTTTTCAAAAATGTTAATGAATTTTTAGACAAATTTTAAAATATTTTTGGATAATTTAAAAACTGGTTATACAATTTGGAAACATTTTTAGACAATTTTAAAATGTTTTTGAACAATTTTAAAAAATTTTTGCACAATTTTAAAGCATTTTTGAGCAATTCGAAATAATTTTTACACAATTTTAGAATTATTTTGATCAATTCTGAATTAAAACAGGAAATTGTGTAGTGTTATATATAATCAACATAATGCAAAAATGCACAGATTGCGTCGTCATAAATATTTTAGGCTGAAAAATGCAAATGACAGGCCAGCTAGTTTCAATTAAAGGTTAAAAGAAATCTGTTTTTCTTGATTTTTCAAAACTTTTATAAAAATTGCAAAACTAAAAAAATGATTTAGTAAAAAAATTAAAAAAGTTCATCAGAACTATTTTCTCAATTTGAATAACTTTAGATTCAAAAAATATATCCAGATCACTGCATTTAAAATATGAACACATGAATTCTTTTGGAATTGCCTTAGAATAACACCAAAAAATCATAAAAGAATGTCAACTGAAGTTTAGGATGCGATGAAAGAAGTTATAGTCACAGAATGACTACCATTTTTTGCTGGGTATTTATGTATCCATATTGTAATACAAAAAGCCTTCAAGGCCAAAAACAAATGTATTACATAGCAATACACGCCTGAACAATTCTTAAAAACTTATTGAAACTATACATACAAATTATATAATATGTATTAAACAAAAATGAGTACACTCAAACATGATTTACTTTAATTGGCTCCCCAGCCGAAAGAAAAAGTATAATTTCATAAAAATCCGGTAATCATTTTAGTAATAGCTCAAAGAATAGAAAAAAAATCATGAAACCAAGCTGGAAAAATGAGCTAACAGTTTTAGCCGAAGAACATTATTCGAATGTAAAAAATTTTGTAATTCAAGTGGTAAAAAGTTCCAACAATGAGCAACTCTAATTGGAAAAATTCGATCATAAGTAGCACATCCGCTCAATGGAATTTCAATATGAAGAATCCGCTCAGAGTTGATAAAAGAAAACTCATAACATAACGGCGCTACTTAGCCACTCTTTAGAGTCTTATAAAAAAGAAAAACATGACGAAATTTTACAAAATACTTAAAGTAACACCCCAGAAATCTCTTAACATAGCCAGACATGTGTTTACGCCTCCAAATGTATCTAGCTACCGAATTATTAATACGCTCAAGAGTTTTAAGATAAGTGGCAATAGTACCAGAGTACACCTCAAGGCCATACAAGATCTAAGGAATTAATGGATCATTAGCAACCTTACATCTTACCTTAAAATGTAAAATTATATTATAGTAGAATATATTCTACGTAAAATGCCAGAAATTCTACTGCACTTATTTAAAAATTATTTATCACATTGCCATTTAATGTTGAGCTTTAAAAATTAGTGCAACGATTATTTGACATAAAACTGTCAACAATTTTGTCTGGGTCTACCTCTTCACGATATACAGACATTCGATCCAATGCAGAAAGTCTTACGTCTTCCTTAGGTATGGTTTGATTTTTTATGTGTTGTAAAACTTCTCAATGCTTTTAGATAATTTTGATTAAAATAATACTTGAGATTATTTCATATAAATATGGAATGAATAATTCTGATCTGTAGTATTCCGCTGGATCATTTGTTTGTAAATTTGAACAGAATTTTTTTGTTCCTACCAATTTATACCATACAGTTTTACGATTTGAGTAGTCTCCAAAAATAAACCTCTTCTCAGCTTTTCTGTGCATGGAATTCGATATATCAATTACTAATTTAATATGTTAATTTTCCTTTATTTTAATAAGATTTACTGATTAATTAATAATTATTTAATAAGTTATTTTAATTAGAACATTTTCATGGCTATAGACACCTATTGTGTGAAAGTGTTTGTACATGTAAGTGTGTTTATAAAGTTCTTGTAATTTGGATTAAAATAATAGCAATTGTAAACTAAAAAGTCACATTTTGAATTTGCAAAATATTATTTAAAATTAAAAACGCCATTTGAAATTTAAAAAAATATCAATTAAAATTAAAAAAAATTAAAATGCTCTTAAAACAAACCAAATAGTTATTCTATGGAATCGTATTTTATATGAAAGCTTAGATGTTTAACATAATTGCTCGGTTCCTTTACAGAAATATTTCATAGTCCAAAACGTTATTTATTAGCGAATATTTAAAAAAAAACACGTCTTTAATTTTGAAAAAAATTTAGCAGTTTTGAGCCCCGATACACCGTGAACTACATCGATTTTTTGAAAAACAAAATCCAGCACAGATATCATGGGAACGTGGAATAGCCACGTGAAAATTTTTACTCAAATTCAAAGACAATTAGATTGTTTCAAAAACTTTTGGAATGACTTTAAATGTAATTTATAAAGCATCAATTGAAATTTAAAAACATTAAATATAATGAAATAATTTTTTTAATTGAGTTTGGAATTTTTTATTTTAATTGATCTTTTTTAATTATCAAGTGTGAATTTATGAATTTTATTTATAATTTTTTGAATTTAAATTGTGTTCTTTTATTTCGAATTTTTTTTTATTAATTTCAATTGCCATTTTTGGGTGTATATCTATTGTTTAAAATTACGGTTATTAGAAATGAAAAATATGCACAAATATGTGTTAAAAAACACAAAATTGGCACCAAAAAATTTAATTTTAGTTCACATTGGTTTGGGATTGTCGAGAAAAATCATGCATTTGCAGTTAATTTCTTGGGGACATGGGTATACAAGACGTATGAGTAATATTGGAATACATGTTAATATCATAACACTCATACGCAACGATGTCTGTGTGTAACAAAAATTTAGCGAGAAGACAAACAAAAAAATACAAAATAGAATTAATTTACAAGGAAGGTAGTACAAGCAAAACACTACGATTTTGGCTTCCCTGGTAAATTTAATGGGTGAAAATGGGATTTAAAAATCATAAAAATCACATGTAAAAAAATTATGAAATTGTTATAGATAATAAACTTTTTAAACTACCAAACTTAAAAAATTTAAATTATTACACTAAAAATATTCCCCTTATATTAAAATACAACAGATTGTGTAATATATAGCAACATATTTAAATAGCTATTACTTTAATATTATTATTTGGAAATTTTGTCTTTAGAAAAAATTATCTTTAACATTTTGTTTTTATTACAAATTTAGCCAACAATAAAAAAATCGAAGAATTTATTTAAACCGAAATAATATTGAGATTTATTTTGTCATACAAAAAATATTCTACACAAAATTATCTTTTTATAAAAATTATAAAACAAATTTCTTTTGCCCACCCCTTTAATGAAATTCAGCTTTCAAATTTCCAAATAAGCATAAAAAAAACAGTGCAGTTACATATTAAAGCCGATTATTTTGTACATATAAATAAATAGTATAATTATTTCAATTATTTAATAATATTTTAGATTCTTTCTGTTAGATTTCAGCTTGAAAAATTGTAAAAGGGTGTGTCTAGAGATGGTGTTCACGAAGTATTTGAGAATAAGTTCAATGAAATAAAAAAAAATAGATGTGTTTTTTTTTTTTTTTGATTTTTTTACAAAAGCATTTAATAAATAAACTATTTTTAAACTATAGGGAACTTTGAAATTTTGAGTGCATATTCGTAATCTGCAGCTCAAAAGTCTCTTAAAAATATTTTTAAATTTAAATTGAATCTTATATAAGTCAGGTATTGATACATGAGATAATATTCTCTATTCATGCATTTAAAGATGAAATTGGCAAAAAAAAAAAGTTGCTTTAATTTTTATTTAAAAATTGCTAAATAGTTTCGTTATCTTTAACATATTGATATATATTTCTACATAATTTCAAGAATAATTTTTTCCTCTATAAACTTCGAGTTTCAATTTTGTTGAAAAATACGCTTTACAATTTTACGATTAGCGGATTAAAAATATTTATTTTCAAAATTTTAAAATATCTTTTTTGAAAAATTAATGGTAGTAAATTGAATTGCGCCTTGCGAAATATTACACGGATAATACAAAAGACCCATAATTGATGCAAAGGCGATGCGTTTAAAAATAGATTTTTGCTCAATTAATGAAAAAAGTAAGAATTTACAAAAATCGACTGGATATCAATAGGGCACCATCATACAACGTTATACAAAATTTTTTTCTACCAATTCCTCAAAAAATAAAGGATTTGAGAATTTATTTGAAATTGTTTCCGTTTCCGTTTTTGTTTTTTGTTTTTTTTTTTTGTTTGTTTTTTTAATCTACAAAATGAATGTATGCATGGCTATAGACACCTATTGTGTGAAAGTGTTTGTACATGTACGTGTGTTTATAAAGCTCTTGTAATTTGGATTGAAATAATTTTGTATATAAACAGACAATTTAAATAAACAACAAATTGAAATTTTTTGAATATTTTTTTTTTTTAAACAGACAGCAAACAAAATTTAAATTTGTAGTAAATATAACGGACACAAGTAATCCACAAATTTTCTTAAATCTAAGCTTGTGATTGTGATTGGAAGAGTTGAGAGTCTTTTTAGCAAATAAAATTTTTTAATAATACATACATTTCTATAATAAAGGCGACTTTAAATGTTGCTGTAGCTGATTTTGAAATACAATTAGAAATGATTAGTTGCAATTTCGATGCATTAAATTTTTCTTATTTTGGTGTAATGTGATATTTAAATTTAAAATGAGTAATTTCTATTTTTGTTTTGGTTTTTTCTTCTAGTAGTCTAATTGTATTGCTATTATAAAATATATAAAACATGTTTCTTATTAAAATGCCTTTAAATGTATGAGCTCTGAAATAAAAAAACAATACACTTTCATATATTAAATTTACCAACTCTTAAGTATCATTGTTGGCTTTGTAATGTAATGTGCCTTTTTAAGTAAATTAATAAATATTCCCTACTTTATATAGTAAAAGAACAGCAAAAAATATTCTAAAGAAATAAAATTATAAATGCATAAGAATGTTTTCCCCAAAACATAAAAGCTTTTTTTTATAATTCATGCTTGTAAAAAGTGGGTACTATATATATGCCATCAAAAAGAACAAAAAATAAATAATAAAATATTTTTATTATTAACACCATAAATAGAAAATTTGTTCATTATATATGTGTATACAGCTTTTCATTATTAATTTTACATTAAAATATTTTATAATTTTTTCTTTTATCTAGACGTTACTGGCTCGCATTTCATAGAAGAAAAATGTACGAATTAAGTTGGTACGGACAAAATGATAAGGAAGTAAAAACATTGTGAATAAATTTCTATAAGAATATCATTACAAATTATGTGTTACTTCAAAAAAACATTTTCCATAATAAAAGTCTATGGAAATAAAAAATATATATTTTTTAGCGAGGCTACCAAACAAGACTGTTACAAATTTAGTATTTACCTTTTAGTACATATAAAATCTGTAACAATATTGAATGTGTGGATTAATTTCTATAGCGGGGGTTGGTAATGTTATGGAGAATCTGCCAAATAACAATTTACAATAGCAAGGTACTATACTGGTCCATTATCAAAATATTTGTATATAAAACCTAAATAAGCATCTCGCCATTAAAGTTGCAGCCAGATTTTTAAATAAATATTTTTTTTTTTAATTTTTGTTTTAGTAGTCAGAAATATGTATGTAGGGGAGAATAATGTATATTCACCATAAATAAAAAAAAATTGTTAAATCTCTTTATATCGAAATTAAAAGAACTTTAGGGTACACAGAGATAAAATTTTTACAATGTCCATGTAAAATCGGTTGATACAACTGAATATTCCCAAGAAACATTTTTACGGACTCTCCGACATGTACGAATTCAAGAATCTGGCATTTACTGTACGTTTATGGACCGTAAATACGAATCCTTCAAAGCTTGTACGTAAACGGAACATTATTAAATATTCGAAAACAATACGTTTTGACTCCATTTTGGTGCAACCGTTTCTGTACCGTCAAATACGGACTTTCTCGATTTTTATTAGTTTTCATTTAGTTTTTGAATTGGTTTTGGGGTCAAAAACGAATAATTAAATCATGTCTGTGATCATAATACGAGTAGCGTGCTAAAGTTTTGAAAAACATATGCATATTTTGAGTAAGCTATTTTACATCTTACACCGAAAATAAATGTAAGTAATATCTATGAGGTAAATATTTGTGAAATTTAAAAAAAGTTGTAATTAATTAATTTATGCAATTTTGCAAATAAAAATATTGTTCATAATAGATTTTTTAAAAAATTTCGCAATTAACCTTGTATGCCACATCATTTCGTAAACATCACCAATAAACCTAAGGTAATGTTTTTTTATTTTTTCATTATATTCAATGTGACATAACCGCATGGATTGATAGAGATGCTAGTTGTGCTTGAGATGCATATTTTATTTCATTAGATTTGTAAAAGTTTTGTTTTGTTATTTTATTAAATATTTTTGTCAATAAATTTTAAGAAAAAAACTATAATTTGTTATTAAAAATTAAAAAATGTAAGCATTTACATAAATCCGTTTTTTGTTGAAAAAACGGTACGAATATGGATCCGTAAACGGTCCGTCATTGGCGGACTTTCAACGGAGAACTCCGTTTTTCATCCGATATATCGGTCCGTAAACGGTCCGTCATTGACACACTTTTAACGGACATTGACGGTATTTAAACGGATTCGAATCAGTTTCGATTTTCATTAAAGTCCGTTTTCTGGTCTGTATACGCATTCAGAAAATGGTAAGTAAATGGAGTTGGATTTCGTTTATGACGGACCGTTTGGTTTGGCACAACAAATTTCCGTTAACACAATAGTATTTTGGTTCGAACACTCTAAATATTCAGCAATAAAATTTTTATTTATTAGTTGCCTCAACCAAAATCAATTTTCCAATTCAGTTGACACTTTATATTTCTTTGTTTATTTTAAAAACATTTTAAAAATAACTGGCTGGGTCAAATTGCAATGAAACTTCACGCGCCCATGGCTTAAAATTGGAAGTCGGACCCCATAGACCCATCGGGAGACATGTGTTTAAAGATAAAATCTAAGAAAATCTAATTTTAGTATTTTTAAAAATGGTATCAAAACCCTTTTCCGATTATATTAAAAGTTTTTTTTTTCAAGGAATGGCATACCAACTGGCCCCCTGCATGAGTAAATGATGAAAAACTTACAGTATTTTATGTTCTATATGATGCAAATAAAAAATTTAACTTATTTTTCAATTTTTCTGCTAAGTGGGCGAAATAAATGGGTTCTTAGTACACTGAGCGAATATCATGCAGAAATCTGTATTAATGAATTAATTTAATTTTCAAATCAATAAATATTTTGTGAAATTCCTTCACTGAAACTTTAATTTATTACTGTTCTTCATCAAACTTTATGAAAAATTTAACCAAATTTTTTAGAATTTCATACATTCAATGAAAAAATTTCATCGAAAATAATTTCATAAAAATTATGCAGCTTTTTCTGTTATAATATTTAAGAAATTTTACATTCACTTTGTACAAGAAACTTTTTAATTTACTACCAAATTTCATGAAAACTTGTCCAAGATAATTCTTTATACTATACACTGTTTATTAAAATTAATGGAATTTGGAAAATACACTTACCAAAAAAAGTCTGTATTTTTAACTAAAAAATTTGGATGTTATTCAGTTCAATTTCTTCGACCTTTTTAATACAAACTCCAGGTAATAAGTATTCAAGCTTAAGGTCTATTTAATACAAAATTATTTATTTGTTATCAAATATTTCGCTATCTCAATGGATAGCTTCTTCAGGGATTTTTTGTTTTTTTAATTTTAAACAAATTTTTTAACAAATCAAAATTAATGAAACAACAAAATTGTCAATTTTAAAAAATATTAAAAATTAAACACAGGAAACAAAAATTATTCTATTACATTTTTATGAACCTATTTAATTTCCTATTTTATTCTTATAAATTAAATGTCTGTAATTCTGAGCTACATTGTCTGTATCTGTTTTAAAATTAATTCTTTGTTCTATTGGTGTGTTGATAATTTGTAACATTTCCAACATGAAGCGTCTTTTGTAGTTTGTTTCTGTATTTAAAGCTGTTGTATTTTCAAAATCTGGTGTATGGTAAAGAGTGGCACAATGTGATGATAATGCAGTTTTCTGAGAAGCTGTATTCCTATATTTCTGATCAGATCTATGTCCTGCTAATCTAGTTTTTAATTTGTTCTTTGTGGTACCTATATATACTTTACTACATATTTCATTATCTTTACCCCTGCAAGGTATCTTGTAAATAATATTAGATTTATCTAATTTCTCTGTCCTATCTTTCATTTTACTAAATAATCTATCTAATGTATTATATGTTCTATGAGCCATCCTATAATTATTGATATCATAAATATTAGAATTTTCTAATCGTTCAGAAATCATTGAGATATATAACAGGAATTCTTAGAAAGATAACAGAAAATTCAGTTATTTTTAAGAATTCTCAAATTTTGCATAGATGATAGTAGATATTTTCAATATAATAAAAAACTATATTCTCAACAAAAAGGATTACCTATGGGTTCTCCAGCTTCTCCAGTTGTAGCAGATATAGTTATGGAGGAACTACTTGATAAATGTATTAGAAGATTATCTATTAAACCAAAGATTATAACGAAATATGTAGATGATTTATTTTGTATTATTTCAGAATGTGAAATGGAAAATATTCTAAACATATTTAATTCATTTCGACCAGGATATTAAATTTACAATTGAAAGGGAATGTGATCGTAAACTTCAATATTTAGACACATTAATAATAAGAAAGGAGAATAACTTGTTAGTAGATTGGTACCAAAAACCAATTTCTTCGGGTAGAATTATTAATTATTATTCAAAACATCCGAGAAGAGTTATTATTAATACTGCCAAAAATCTTATAGATAAAGTTTTAAATATTAGTGATATAGTTTTTCATAGAAATAATAAAATAAGAATAAGAAATATTTTAGAGGATAATAATTTCCCAAGGGAATTGATTTATAAATTGATTGGTCAGTACAATGGACATAGGGAAGGCAGTGTGAATATAGTTACTGAACCTAAGATTTACAAGTCTTTAACTTATGTACCAATGATTTCTGAACGATTAGAAAATTCTAATATTTATGATATCAATAATTATAGGATGGCTCATAGAACATATACTACATTAGATAGATTATTTAGTAAAATGAAAGATAGGACAGAGAAATTAGATAAATCTAATATTATTTACAAGATACCTTGCAGGGGTAAAGATAATGAAATATGTAGTAAAGTATATATAGGTACAAATTAAAAACTAGATTAGCAGGACATAGATCTGATCAGAAATATAGGAATACAGCTTCTCAGAAAACTGCATTATCATCACATTGTGCCACTCTTAACCATACACCAGATTTTGAAAATACAACAGTTTTAAATACAGAAACAAACTGCAAAAGACGCTTCATGTTGGAAATGTTACAAATTATCAACACACCAATAGAACAAAGAATTAATTTTAAAACAGATACAGACAATGTAGCTCAGAATTACAGACATTTAATTTATAAGAATAAAATAGGAAATTAAATAGGTTCATAAAAATGTAATAGAATAATTTTTGTTTCCTGTGTTTAATTTTTAATATTTTTTAAAATTGACAATTTTGTTGTTTCATTAATTTTGATTTGTTAAAAAATTTGTTTAAAATTAAAAAAACAAAAAATCCCTGAAGAAGCTATCCATTGAGATAGCGAAATATTGGATAACAAATAAATAATTTTGTTTAAAATAGACCTTAAGCTTGAATACTTATTACCTGAAATTTGGATGTTATTACAAGAAATTTTGCTGATTTGAGCCCAGCAGTATTTTTTTTCTAATCTTAGCAACACATTTGCTGACGTGTAGTGCAATGAAATTATTAAAAATATTAGTAAAATAAAATTAGTATAAATAATTAGTAAGTGCTACATTCACAATATTATTTTGTTAAAAACAACTTAAAATACATGCTAAATTAATCAAAAATACAATAAAAAATAGGACTACTGATTTTACATTATATTCAACCCATTTTTTAGATTATTTTTAATCATTGTTTAAAAATCGACAAAAGTAAAAACAATAGAAAGTCGTTTAAAATAACCATCAAATGTTTACAGACAAAAAGTTAGAAAAAACTACTTTAATGGTTTGTTTTTTAAATTGAAAGTTTTTTATTTGTATGTAATTACAAAACAGAACACAACACACGCAGATGTATATATTTTTATTGGCTTTGTGTGTATGTTTATTTGAATAATTTCATGCAATTTTTATTGAAATAATTTTGTATATAAACAAACTATTTTGGTAAAAAAACAAAAATTCATTATATGAATTTCTATTTTTTATAGCAGAAAACATAAAATTTTACATTTAACTGAAAATATCAACTCCTACTGAATGTCTGTAAATTTTTATAGTTAGTTTTTTGAATGACTGATTTAAATAGTTAAAAAATATATTTTTAAGAAATTCAGTTGATGCTTCATTTAAAAACAAACTTAACGTATTACTTTTTAAATAAACTACAGTCTGTAACGGAAAATATATTGCGAGTGTACTAAATTTTTGAAAATTGTTGTAAGCTGCAATATAAAATCGATATAAAATTAGCAATAAATTGTACTAAATTTTAGTAAAATGGCAATTACAGGAAAGTTAATAACCGCTACTAAAGATTGGTAAAATTATGTACAAAATTTATTAAAATAAATTATCTCGAATAAACACAAATTTATGAAATGAAAAAAAAAAAAATGGCAGTCATTCTGTGAATATAACTTCTTTCATTGCTTCCTAAACTTCAGTTGACATTCTTTTATGATTTTTTGGTGTTATTCTAAGGCACTTCCAAAAGCATTCATGTGTTCATATATCAAATGTAGTGATCTAGAATAAACCCGATGCATGCCTTAAAATATCACTCTTCATTACTTCTAAAGTAAATCGTATATTTTTTTTTTTTTTTTGAATTTAAGCATTTAATTTTTTTATTATCATTTTATATTTTAGTTTAAAATTTCATGAGGGTTAGAATTTATGCAGTTTTGCAATTTTTATAAAAGTTTTGAAAAATCAAGAAAAACAGATTTTTTTTAACCTTCAATTGAGACTAGCTGGCCTGTCATTTGCATTTTTAAGCATTAAATATTTATGACGACGCAATGTGTGCATTTTTGCGTTATGTTTATTATTTAACACTACACCATTTCCAGTTTTAATTTAGAATTTATCAAAATAATTTAAAAATTGTGTAAAAATTATTTCAAATTGCCCAAAAATGTTTTAAAATTGTGCAAAAATTATTTAAAATTGTTCAAAAATATTTTAAAATTATCTAAAACTATTTCCAAATTATACAACCAGTTTTTAAATTATCCAAAAATATTTTAAAATTTGTCTAAGAATTCATTAAAATTTTTGAAACATGTTTCAAAAATGCTTTTTTACTAATGCAGAATTATTCATTTGTTTTAATAAAGAGTATTTGTATATCAATGCATAAATTTCGCTTCTTTAAACTTATTTTTCTTATGAATTAAATTTTCATCAATGTTTAAATACTACAAAGTATATGAACATTTTCCACTCATGCATCAGAATACCTAATCATTGTATTATCATTGCTTCCTTAGAATAAAGTATAAGTAATGCTAGTAGCTACATTTGAATACTTCCATTCTATGACACGCTAATGTTAAATTCATCGATGAAACCATTAGAAAAGAAGTGATGCCTTTGCCATAGTAGTGATGCCTTTAATGCTTCTTTGGCAGCTTCATTTTTGTTGGGTATATAAATGAACTAAATTCAAAAATTTTAATTAATAAAAAAAATTATTAAAATGCACAAATTAACTCAATTATTTTTAGATAAACTTGTTACACTTTAAAGCTGTTAATTTCTTTTGAAATTGCCTTTTTTCAACCTATACAACATTTTAAGGCAATTTAAGTTTGTAAGCATAAAAAATAAAATTAAAAAAATAAAATTTGATTGATTTCTGAAATTAGCAACAAAAATTTGTAAATATTCAATCAAAATTCTTTAATTTGTAAAATGTAAATAGCAAGGAAATTTACTAAATTATAATTTTTTTACTATAAGTCAGTACCAAAAACAGTAAAGTGGGATTGAAAACCATTTACAAATTTTTTTACTCACTTTTTTTCTTAGAGTATCAGAAATTTGACTATGTCAGCAGAGTTTTTTTAGGGAAATTAAAAAAAATAACATTTCCCTGAAGAATTCTAATTAATGTAAATATTATTTTCATTTCTTTCAATACAAATTTGCATTTGTTTTCGATGTCATAAAAAACAATTGCTATTTTAACTCTGTAGGTATTCTGCCAAGAAAATTAATTTGAAATTGGTTCCCAACCAAATTTATAATACAACATGTTTTGATAGAACTCGTTTACACAAACTTAAATGTATGATATAACTTACTGGATTTATCTTCAAGAGTGGTTCTAGCAATACCTGGTTATTTTTGGTATAATTTCAAACAAAAATTATGGGTGTTAAAACCGACAGAAAAACAGTTTATCACGGACGAGAAGTTATTCATCAAGTTGTTAGCATGTTAAATTATTAATCTAGGTTCTAAGAAGTAATTCGCTTTCGAAATTTCTCAATTTATGAAGCTATTTCAGTCTTGGAATATATTCTAAAATCTAAAGCTTCCAGAATAGGCAGAGATTAAAACAAAAAACTCTAACTATACCTTCGGTAGGCTAGTTGGTAGCGTGCAAGCTTATCAGTGCGGGGGTCGTGGGCTCAATTCCCACCAGAGGTCTGGTCGAGCCGATAGCCTTTGTTGCTAGTGCTTTGTTAGGGTATTAGGATATAAAAAAAAAAAAATATACACTATCAGTAGTTAAAATTTCGAATCAATCAATGAGGTGTGTTTAAGAAAGATATGGGTTTTCTGTCACCAAAATGAATTATAAAGCCCTACTCTACTAAAATACACAAATCTCGAACAGTTTTAAATTGTGAGTAATTTTGACACTTGAAATGAAAAACTTTTCACATACAAGGCTTAAAGGAACCTTAGGTGACAAAAAAATTATATTTTGTATCAATTAATATCTTTTAAGAAAAAATATATAGAAATCAATTTTTTTTTTCAAATCGAAACGATTAAAATTTAATCAAAATTTAATGTAACAAAAAATGCTCAAAATTTAATAAGAACCTCTTCTTTTTTGACTCTTGACGACCAACGTTTCTCCAATTTTTGTATCTCTTCCAATAAATAAGATTTTTTGAGGTTCATAAAATAGGCATTTGTTTGATAATAATAATTTCATCGTTGGAGCTAAATTTTTTTTTCCACCGAGCCATTTCTTTAGGTTTGGAAATAGAAAATAGTCACTGGGGGTTAAATCCGAAGAATATGGCGGATGAGGTACCAATTCGTAGCCCAATTCGTGAAATTTTGCCATTGAGATTACAGACGTATGCAACTGTGCATTATGGTCAAATGAGAGCAAACGCGGCACCCATCTTGCAGACAGCTTTCTTAAATCCAACTGATCATTTAAAATCGAAACCACACTGCTGTATGAAATGCCAATGGCATCAAAAATCTCATACACTTTTACTGTTCGATCGGCCAACACCATATCGTGGATTTTTTCGACATTTTCGGGTGTATTAACCTCAATTGGCCGGTCCAGAACGTTCAGCGTCATTTGTACTTGTGCGACCACAACGAAAGTCAGTAAACCACTTGGTGCAGAGTCTCCATAGTTTTTATCAAGCTTTTACTTGGTTTGATTGACATTTTTTTCGCAAAATATAATGTTTAATGAGCACTCGAAATTCACTTGTTTACATTTTTAAAAATATCCACGAGGTTGTATGTTTTGAACAGCTGTTAAACGCAAAGTAAATTATGGAACTTACTCCAAATTTGATAGTTGTCTATTAAAAGGTAGTACATGATGAGAGCAGTGTTGGATTTATATAACTACGAGGGATGTGTGAAAAGTCACGGACTTATTGATCCGCCCTCGTATGTCCCAGATTATAACAGCATCCTGTAAAAAATGGAATAAACCATTTTCCGATGTTCTGAAAAAATAAACGAATGATTTATTTCCCACTAAAATTATTATACCCTGCCTCCAATAGGATTCGAGAAAATGTGTACCAAAAATGAAAAAGAAAATGGGTCAAAACTAATAATACGGCATTTATCGACCATTGGTTGTTAAAGGATTTATTTAAATATTTTGAAACAAAAGAAGCCGGTTATACATTTAAATTCATAACATCTTTTGCTATTACCTCAAAGTTAAATTATAATTGGTTTCCAGGAGTTAAAAAGTAATGTGTTATCCTCCTGTTAGTCCTGAACAAAAAATAGTAATTAATTTTGCAATTAAAGACATAGCGTAAGTAAGTTTTTGACAATTTTTAATTATTTTTGTTTCTGTTTTTAAAGTAAATTTTTGTTAAATTTACGAAATTTTGACTTTACATTCTTCACGCTTGAAAATTGGTTGTTGAACAAAATTCTAAAACCCAGATATCTTGTTCTAATACGCACTCATAATATGTTATTTTAAAGTATTTTACACTCATTGTGTAAGTATTTTCCCACTTTCGGAGGACTTCTGCTTTGTGAGGACACTGCTTTTAATGAAATTATGCTATTAATGAAATTAATGTAACAACAACAAAAACCTTCATGAATAAACAAATTTTCTTTTATATTACGAAAGATTTTATTATATTGATAATTTTTCGTATATTTATTATCAATGGGGGATGTAAATGTACACTTATTAGGTAATTTCACTTAATTTTTCTTCATATGTAGAGCCCTCAACAGTGAATGAGAATTAGGCCCTTTCGCAGAATATAAACCGCTTCCCAGAATATAATCCAAATTATACTGGGTATACAATTTTTAATTTCTGTTTTTTTAATTACTTAAATAAATAACACAATTTTTGTTTTGTACAACTGATGTTTTTTTTTAATTTTTACAAAATTTAAAAAAATTTAATTTTGCTAGTGAAGCGATGAGGGCAAAAAAAAAACTGTTTATAAATTTCGTTTTTATATTATTGTCTTTTTTTTTATTGTTATTTTCATGTTTAACAGACCCAAATACATTAGAACATGCGCAAAGTGGCTGTAAACTAGTGTTAATATAATAACTTAAAATACCATAGAATCCTTTTATCTACTTAAGTAAAGCTAAGTAAAGCTAAAAAGACGGATTTAGAGCGGGAATAAAACAGCAACAGTAAATAAAGGAAGAATTTAACTCATTGAAATATTTGCAAAAGGACGATATAGTGGTAGATAACATCTGCATTTGTAAAATTGTTTTGTTTTATATATTTAGTTGTATATTTAGCTTTGCCTTTAGGCGGTAAGATGTGGAATGATGTGGTACATGTGTTATTAGGCTTAAGTAAAAACATGTGTTGATTTTCAGTTTAGGAGACTGAGGGCTGTTTATACAACAAATAATGTTGGGGTTATATGTACTGTGGTTTGAGTATATTTTTCTCATTAATTTTAAATGAAAATGTATGAAATAAACAAGTATTTATTTAGTTGCTGCAGAAAATTAAAGAAAAAAATGTTAAAGTGTTAAATAATTGATGGTTTTTGATATAGAAAATCAAATACTAAGCGGTGTTCTTATTAAATTAAGCAAAAAACAAAAAATGGAAAGAAAATCTTAATAAATCAAACACTATACTCTGTATTTAACGGACATTTCTTAGAACTTTATTCATTCAAGTTATTTTTGTAATTTCAAAATTTTTCCTGTGCAAATCATGTAAAAAGTCTGGACGGTTCTGGTTTGAAAGTGTCAAAAAAGCAACATTGACTGGCCACCCTGAATTCCAGATCTGACTCACCCGGAATTCTTTTTGTACACTCAGAATATTATGTAGTTAACTGTTTGCAGTTTAATAAAAAAGTTTTCCGTTCCATTTAAAAATAAAGAAATATACATTTATTTTTCAAAGAAATATCTATATTAACTTTTTTATACATTTATTTGAAATAATTTACTATCATTTACCGATTTTATTTAGTTTCATTTATTTTTTCCATTTATTTGAAATTTAATAAAAATTTACCCACAAAAAGGAAACTTGTGGTTTATTTGTGTCCGTAACAGTTATTACAAATTTAAATTTTTTTTGCTGTCTGTTTCAAAAAAAAAAATATTCAAAAAATTTCAATTTGTTTTTTTATTTAAATTGGTTGTATATATACAAAATTTTTCAATACAATTTATAAGAACTTCATAAACACACATACATACACAAATACATACACACAAAAGTGTTTATAGCTTTATATGCATACATACATTTTGTATTGTACGAGTATATTAAAAAAATACAATAACGGAAATAATTTCAAATAAATGAAAAAACCATTTATTTTTTAAGGATTGGTATGTAAAATTTTGACATTTATTTTAACTGATTATATCATTTGTTTCTTACGGATGTGTCAGTTGATTAATCAACATTTAAAAATAAATAACAAATGGCATTTAATTTAAATGAAAATTAAGTAGACCGGTTTTTAAATGAAATATCATTTCTTTTAAATGATATTTTCAGTTATTTAAACTTACAAACTTTTTTAAGTGAAGGGTTATTTGAAAAGTGTATGCAAACTGAGATGGTCGAAAAAGATATGGAAAATTTTGCAAAAAGTGCACATTTTGCCATGACAAATAGAGTCAGCCATTTTGATTGATAAAATGAATTGAAAAGGATCAAATTAAACAAAAATATCACAGATATGGAAATGTGTTTTTCTTTTTAAGTTTTTCAATATTCACATACCGACATAAAAGATGACGCATCCTGTATGTCATGTTTTGTGTTCGAAATCTCCCACTTAGAAGTGACAAATTTAAAAAAAAATACAACAAAATCATCTTATACCCCATTTGAAAATTTAAAAAAACGAAAAAAAACGTATTTTGGGGTTCAGTGTGAATGGGGTATTATTGATTTCAATGTATATAAGACAACAGGGGCGGATGGTATACTAGCACTATTGCTCAAACAGTGGCCTTCGACGCTTGCAAGTCCAGTTATTACCCAGCAAAAATGAAGCTGCCAAAGAAGCAATAAAAGCATTACTACTATGGCAAAGGCATCACTTCTTTTCTAATGGTTTCATCGATGAATTTAACATTAGCGTGTCATAGGATGGAAGTATTCAAATAGAGCTACTAGCATTACTTTACTCTAAGGAATCAATGATAATACAGTGATTAGGTGTTCTGATGCATGAGTGGAAAATGTTTATATATTCTGTAGTATATTTCATTAGAATGCAGAAAAAATAAGTTTAAAGAATCGAAATTTATGCATTGATATACAAATACTCTTTATTAAAACAAATAAATAATTCTGCATTAGTGAAAAAGCGTTTTTAAAACATTTTTCAAAAATTTTAATGAATTTTTAGATAAATTTTAAAATATTTTTGGATAATTTAAAAACTGGTTGTACAATTTGGAAACATTTTTAGACAATTTTAAAATATTTTTGAACAATGAACACATGAACTCTTTTGGAAGTGCCTTAGAATAACACCAAAAAATCATAAATGAATGTTAAATGAAGTTTAGGAAGCAATGAAAGAAGTTATAGTCACAGAATGACTACCATTTTTTTTCCTGGGTAGCTAATCGTATCGTGTCTTCCCCTTATGCTCGAAGGTTTGCCAATGTACAGCTAATCCCTTAAAAGAGTGCGGCTTATAATACTTAACCGCTCAATCCCAATATGATCTGTGCTCTCGAAATTGAGGAAGATCATGGTTAATTACTACCTTGTAAATTATCTGCAATCCAATTTGATCGAAGGGTGATCGACAGAATGACTTTCGTTGAGTAACTTTAACGGTGGTCCTGCTAGCTTTTTATTCGAATAGTTCCATTCATACATTTCCTCGCTTATTGCTTATTGATGACATCAGTATTTGTCGTTTATTTTTCTTGTTGAAGGCATATTACGAATAACGCAATGAATTAGGACTTTAACAATCTATTAGTGAAGTTTTATGAGGTCCCATAGGGCTTTCACGTAGAGAAAAAAGATGTTGCACTATGATCACTGCTACTATATTATTTTTGCAGCAATAGTGCATGTTTGTCACAATCAAGTCATTAGTTTATGGATAGGTACTTACATCAATATGGTCGCTACCATCATTATTTATTCATGATTGCCACTTTCTATGTTATAACATAATTGGCTGTAACCATACTGTGGTGACTAGGAATAAAATATGATAATTATGGAACTATAAAATGCTGAAAACAAAAAATTTATAATTATACCTCAGTCATAATACTGTCTTGTTTTCATAAAAAAAAAAAATTTGCCAGTTTAGTTACCCATATAAAAATGATTATATATGTTTATTTTCACCTGGGTGGGTGGTTTTATTTTCGAAAATGCCTTATACATACGATATAACATTATAATAAACACTAATCAATTTCTTCTCGAAAAAAATCATTGTTCAACATTTTATATTTTTTAATTCTTTTCAATAAAAACAATAATTTTTTTTTTTTTTAAATATGTTTATTTATTGATTTCTTGTAAAATATCGACTTTCATGTGGAAAAAGTACAAATAAAATAATTTTTTATAAGAAAAAGAGTTATAAAAATAGCAGATTTTTATAAATTTTTTTGATAAATTGATTTTTAGATTCTATTGACTTTTTCTTAAAGGAAATATTTTAGATTCTGCAAATTCATATAGTCTTGACAAAAATTAGATTCTAAGGCCTTTCTTTGAATAAAAAATTCTTAGATTTGAAGAACTTTTCTAAAAAAAAAATTCTGAGACTCTACGGACTATCTAAAAAAAGTTTAAAAATTTCCTTAGAATATAAGAATTTTTCTAAGAAAAAGTTGATAGAATCTATATTTTTTTTAATAAAAAAGTCCTTGGAATTCCAAAACATTTTTGAATTATTTTGCTTTAAAAAGGTCCATAGAATTAAAAAAGTTTTCTTGAAAAAGTCCATAATATTAAATTTTTTCTTCAGGAAAAACATTTCTGAAAGAAATATTCTTAAATTAAAAGAACTTTTTCATAGTTTCAAAACATAATATAACTGTATTGACCATGTTATGATAAAATTATAGTTATTTTCCTACCATAATATGATAACTATATTATAGTACTACTATGGTTGTCACAATCATAATTCCAAATATATATGATGTTCTTCGAATATGATTGTGTCAACCATGTTTTTTTTTTGCGTGTTAGAAACAACGTTGTCATATGTACATATGAGTGATATTAATATTAAGAATTCGGATATTCTTGATGGTTCATGTGTCATGTGATGGTTCATGTGTCGAAAGTAGCATTAAAGCGCCTTTTGTATAGGTGTGAAAACTAATTCAACCCATTTGATTTCCTCTCTATTTATTCCACCTTTATCCGACCCAAAATAGAATACAACACCATATATGAACAGAAGCATCAGAATCTATTGTGAAGCTTTTGAATCGAGTCGAAGAGGACATCACGCTCTGTTGACTCATTGGAGCATCATCAGAATGTGGATTGAGTTTCACTGTTCTATAGATATTACCATGTGAAGTGTTATACAGAGATAAGTGAATTTATCCCCGAGTTTTTTATTGCAACACCCGCAATTGTCCAGTGGACCGTTCATTCCATTATTGGGATATTTGTGAAATTGCAATGTTGACAAAATCGAGTCCACAATCCAAACTCCCTCTTTCCTTCTTCTCATAACTTCTTTCCCTGACATCAACACAATGTGCTGCATTTGTAGGAGCATCCCCTAAGTGGTGCTTCAACGCAAAAAAAAAAAAATATTACAAAAAATTGTATGATTTCACTATAGATTATGTAGTGTTATATAGTGTTATGAGTCACAAATTCAAGTTTTAATATATTTTTTATAATTTTTTTTTCTCTCATTTCAGTTATAATAATTTCAAATTATAAACGGTAATGTCCACAGCCAAACGGCTGGTATTATCACTACGAGGTCGCAAAAATTCTGAATGTAATACAGCGACTTCGTCAACACGTTTAGTATCGGCTGGTGCCTCACCGGGCCATGAACTGGATGAAATTGCTGTAGTTTCGGGGACAGGAGAATCAAGTCATCATTTTACATATGGTGGCATTGGTGCAAATATAAATAATGGATCCCGCTATTCAACAGGTATGTTATATTTTTATAAAATTTTTGTGAAAAAAAAATTCTATTCCCATCTTTATAAACAGTACACCAGTTTTAAAAAAACATAAGAAATAAAACTTTAAATACTAAGCCACTAAAAATATAATACAATTGCTTTAATCCTGTACTACAATAATTTAAGTATATTTTGTGTAGCAAATTATAAATTTTGTATTTTTTCACTTTTCCCCCTTTTTATCATCACTACAAATGCTTATATATAAATATATATATATATATATATATTTTTTTTTTTTTTTTGTAAAAAATCATAAATTAGTGGTCATTTGCTTTTATATACTTACATTTTAGATTATTATTGTTCTCCTTCCTTACCTCCCCCCTCCTCCCCCCCACGCACCCTTAGATACCCTTTTAACAAACTGTTTATCTTAGCACAGAGAGAGGAATTTATATTTACACAGAACTTTACTACATTGATGATAATGTTTAGTTGGGGGAGGAAGTACAGTCGAAGCCCGGTATAACGATTACTCACAATATAACCTAATTGTTTGCATTAACTACTTTATATAACACCGTCCAACAAAAAAAAAAGAAACAAGTAGTTAGACATGAGACGGACTATATACGTCTTAGGCCAGGCACCAAATGGAGTAAAACTGTATTTTCAGTTTCTCATTTTCTGATCCTGTTTCCTTTTAAAAGGACCTCAAAGTTTCAAAGGATAACAGTAAAAAAAAATTAATACTTACACTCGTCCCACAACAACGATATTAATGAAAATGAAAGAGGAGAAAGAGAAACTAGGAAATTTTATGAATTTTTTTAATTTATCATATCGAGAAAAAAAGTCCTTTGAAAATTGCATAAAATTTCGTAGTTTCTCCTCTGTTATTACAAATTCGCTTAAGACGAACTCTCAGTTAAAATGTTATCGAAGGTTCCACAAACGAAATTTTATAAAATTTTCTATTTTTAATATGATTTTTCTTCTATAATTTTTTTTGTGTATATAAAATTTTTATACTGAACAATGTGATTTTTTCTTTAAATATATTGCAAGCAAATTATTTAACAACTCTCTGAAATATTTTATGCAATTTTTATAGAAAATTAAAATTTGTTAAAAAATTTTACAAATTTTTCTGGTCCTTCGGAGTTCGTGTTGACCGGGTTTAACTGTACGTTAAATACTTCATTTAACGAACATTGAGTAAGTTTTTAATAACTATAGTGAGACAAAATCTACGTACTTATACAATTTGCATGTCTTGACTTTTTCTTTTATAAAAACCAAAGACCTTAAATAAATTCAGATGCGTGCAACACTCTACTAACCAGGCAATCGAATAACTCCACTTATCATATGCACAGAAGATTGAATTATATTTTGAATAAATTCCCTAAATATCGAATGAATTAATTCTTTGGAATTCATTTAATTAATTTATCTCATTCAAATTTTATCAATCAGTGAATTAAATCGCTGTGACTTTATAAGAAATTTAATCGATTTACAATTTTGAAATTTAACAAAAAAAATATTAGAAAATTAAGAATTATGTTAATTTATTACAGTCAATTAAACGATTTCTTATAAATACAAAAAGGAAAGAACAAAATCAATTATTGAATTAACAGGTAAACATCATTAGTTTGTTTTGAAAAAAATCGCTAAAATAAAAAAAGGAAAAACTTAAAAAATCGTCAAAATTGAAAAAAAAGAAATAAAATTAAAAAATCTCTAAATTGGAAAAAATCGTCCAAAGAAAAAAAAAAACGCTAAAATCGGAAAAAATACCTTCAAATTAAAGAAAAAACATCAAATTCATAGAATAGGCAAAATTGAATAGACAAAATTAAGTAAAAACGCTCATAATAAAAAAGAAACAAAATATTCTCAAAAATTAAAAAAAAAAAAATCATTATAGCCAAATATTCTCCAGATAAACGAGATTTAAAAATCGACTTAAGTAACTTGAAACTTGAGACCACTGGTGCAAAAAGTTTTTGTTTAGCACTTTTAGTTTACGAGATATGGACAATTTAAATTTTTTTTTTAATTTTGGTTAATTATTTTTAATTTGAAGTTTTTTTAATATTAGGAATTTTTCAAATTTTTAAAACTGTAGGGTTTTGTTTTTGTTTTTTACGACATTTTTTAAACATTATCGGTTATGAAAATGTATTTTTAGTCTGGTTCGAGATCATAGAAATTTTTTTTTTTTTTCAATTGAAAACTTTTTTCCTTATTTTTATTTGGTAATCATGGAGAAAACAGAGAAAAAGTTATTAGACACAAAATGAATGGAATGCATTTCATCAACATCTATGTAACTCACAAATCAACGAAAAAAGCTATTTATGCTAACATATAGTTGATTTTTATTATTGAGTTTATCGGTTATTTTAAATTTTGTGGGTTTTTTTTCTGTTTAAGCGGTTTTTCGAATTTTTTTTTTTTTGAATTGTAAAAACGTTTCACTAGTTTTAGTGACTTTTTCAATTTGGCTAGTTTTATTAAATTAATTTTAGCGATTATTTAAATTTTAGCAATTTTTTATTTTGGGGAAATTCTAATTTTATCGATTTCTTCCAATTTCGGCAACTTTTTAATTTATTATTTTTTTTGGAAAAAGGATCAACACTCAGGAAATTCTTCCCACTAATTAATTTGTTGCTTTCTTTGGAAAAGGGATAGAGAAAATATGAAAGATAGAAAGGTGAAGGGCTTCAAATATGACAACACCATAATAGCGCGAGATGATAATTATTAGAACAGTTGTTGCCCGCCATCAAATGAAGAGTTGGCGGAATAGATGAAGCATTTTATTTCATAGCCCTGTTTTGTTATTTTACTTCGTTGGAGCTAAGTGCTATGGAAACACCGAAGGAGGACGTTGCGATATGTATGAGAGATAAAAACTCATACCTATTATTTTTCTAATTGATGTTGCCGTCGCTGGGGATCGAACCCGATGATTTTTAATTTTTTTTTTAATTTGGTTTTTCTTGTATTTGCAAAAAATTATAAATTTCCTTCAATACAAAAAAAAAAAATAATAACGTATTCATTTATTTTCGAAATTTTAAAATCGATTGAAGTGTATCGAATTTCATTCGCAAATTACTTAATCGAATAAACAATAAATTGGTTAAATTTCGTATCAAATAATGAAAAACGAATAAATTCTTTTAAAATTAAAACAAATGAGATCTACTAAGAATTCATTGCCATTTAAAAATTGTAGTTTGAGAATTCAATCATTCCCAAGAAGAACGCAATTTTTAAATCTGGCAACATTCGAAGTGTCATTGTTTGACATTTGAACAATTGTTATTGTTTGCTAGTAGAAGGTATGAGGTTAGTAAAAATGGAGCGCTACACGAATGAACAACGCATTCTTATTGTGAAATTGTTTTACCAAAATGGTGAAAGTTTTGCGGCTACAGTTCGCAAATTGCGATCAATTTGGGGTCACAATAATGCTCCAAAAGAGTCAACTGTAAAGAGATTAATGGATAAATTTGCCGAAACTGGGTCTGTTAGTACTGTAAAGAAAACAACGCGCCATCGACCAGGTCGATCGACCGAAAATGTCGCAGCTGTACGTGATGATGTCGCTCAAACTCCACCCACCTCAATTCGACACCGAGCTCAGCAAATTGGTGTCTCCAAATCCACTTTGCAGCGAATTTTGACGAAAGATTTGCATCTTCATGCATACAAAGTTCAATTGACTCAGGAACTGAAGCCAGCTGACCATGGACAGCGAAGGGAGTTCGTTAATTGGGTATTGGAGAGACAACATGAAAATGCTGATTTTGCCGATAAAATCATCTTCAGTGACGAGGCCCATTTTCATCTTGATGGCTTCGTCAATAGGCAGAATTGTCGCATTTGGGGTGAGGAAAATCCTCGAGTGATTCACGAGAAGCAAATGCATCCTCAACGTGTCACTGTGTGGTGTGGTTTTTGGGCTGGAGGAATCATTGGACCTTTTTTTTATGAAAATGAGGCAGGTCAAGCGCAAACAGTCAATGGTGTTCGGTATCGTGAAATGATAACCAGTTTTTTCTTGCCTAGAATTGAAGAAATGAATGTGGAGGGCATGTGGTTCCAACAAGACGGCGCCACATGTCATACAGCCAGAGAAACAATTCAATTGCTGCATCAGTCATTTCCCGGTCGTGTTATTTCGCGTTTTGGAGATCAGAATTGGCCGCCTAGATCGTGCGATTTAACACCATTAGATTTTTTTCTTTGGGGTTTTTTGAAGTCGATGGTTTACGCGAATAAGCCGACGACGACTCAAGCCTTAAAAGAGGAAATTGGACGCTGCATTAATGAAATACCGCAGCATTCATGCAAAACGGTCATTGAAAATTTCATTAAAAGATCGCGTGCATGCCAGCAAAGCCCCGGTGGCCATCTGCACGATATATTGTTCCATACATAACCTCATTCTGTCTACTTTACGATATAATAAAGTTTCACGATTTTTTTTTAAATACCTGTGTTTTATTTAAAATTTAAAAATTGCGTTCTTCTTGGGACACGCTTTACGTGCATAACTTTCTGATCGACTGCTGTAATAACATCTATTCTTAAGTTTTAATTCTTCATGAGTTTTTAATTTGTCACTTAATAATATTTTGAATGTCTGATACCTTAAGTATTTTCAAGTAATCAAATTTTATAGGCCGATGGCTTTTGTATAAATATACATCTTTCTCACTGTTAATACCTTTATGCGTGATCATAGTCTATTCTGTTGTAAATATGTAGTATTGTGTATGTAAGAAACCTATACATGTTGTATGATAATCCTCATGTTTTGTACCTTATCAAAGATAGCACCACTTTATCATTTTCAATGGGTTGGTTGACTTTAAAAAGGTACACAAGACAATTACTGAAATACATACAAGCAGGTTTACAGCATGCATGTAATGAATGAGGCTTATATTGTATTAGCAACAACAATGATATTGATTAGTAGTCAAGAGCATGTTAGAAGTTTATCAAGATGTAAGATTAGTATATAAGAAAGAGGATATATTTTAACTCCTATCATAAAGTAATTCTAATAGAAATAAAGTGCTAATTGAATTTCCGACTAAAGTTGTTTGTATGTATGTACTTATACAATTAACTTTTTAAGTTATTAAAATTTGTTGAAGCTCTCTGTTGTCTTTCAAAGTATTGCCCACTTACGGTAATTTTGAGTCAATGCTACTAGGAAAAATAAGTTAGTAGAAAAAATTTATAAATCTCTTTTTTAACTAATTTTACAAATTTTAAAAAAAAATTTTATTTCAAACTTAATTTTTAGTAAAACCTTAATTATTTCCAACGCTTTCAACGCAACTACGTGGTCTGGATATTAGTAAGTTTGTGCTGATGTTTGTAACTATCAAAAAGAACAATATTAGATCCACCCAGAATTACTTTCAGATTGTATTTATAAATGTCATCACTCCGTCCATCTGTTCGTGTGTTCCTGCAAATATATATACAATAAAAATATATATCGATGAAATTTTAGAACAATAGGGATCATAAGTTGAAAATAAAAATCAATTATTTATCTCATATTAATGAAATAGCGGATTAGGAATTTATTTGCAACTAACATAGAAATAATGTAGTCCGGGAAATATCCGGGATTAAAAATGGTGCAAAAGGGTACTTATTAGAGCGTTAGCGTACGCGTGATGGAACACATATTTTATATTTCAGAGAACACATAAATTTTAAAATTTTAGGTTTCTAGACAAAAGGGTTTAAGGCAGGACGTCAAGTGGGAGACTTTTCCATTCCTCGTAGAAATTAACAAAAATCAGTAGTTAGCCCCTACTCCATGAAACGGCTGTATTAATGCAGAACGCCAAGGGGGAAATTCCTTTTTTTGCCCCCTCTAAAAATTCTGTCTTCTCACAGTGTATATATATATCACAGCTACCAAAACGCAGCAAAAATGAAGCTGCCAAAGAAGCAGTAAAAAAATCACTACTCCGGCAAAGGCATCACTTCTTTTCTGATGGTTTCATCGATGAATTAAACATTGGCGTGTCATAAGATGGAAGTATACAAATATAGCTACTACATTCAGAATATTATGTAGTTTCCTGTTTGTAGTTTAATAAAAAAAGTCTTCCGTTCCATTTCAAAAAAAAAAAATCAAACATGTTCTTATTTTTCAAAGAAATATTTATTTTTACTTTTTTATACATTTGTTCGAAATAATTTACTATCATTTACTGATTTTTTTAAGTTTCATTTAGTTTTTCCATTTGCTTAAAATTTAATAAAAATTTACCCACAAAACGGAAATGGTGGTTTATTTGTGTCCGTTACAGTTATTTCAAATTAAAATTTTATTTGCTGTCTGTTTAAAAAAAAAACAAATTCTCAAAAATTTCAGTTTGTTTTTCTATATAGATTGGTTGCTTATATATATAAAATTATTTCAATTCAAATTACAAGAACTTCTTAATCACACATCCATACAGAAACACATTCATACAAAAAGTGTCTTAAGTCATGCATACTCGCACATACATTTTTAGTTAAAAAACAAAAAATACAAAAAAGAGAAACAATTTCAAATAAATGATAAAATCATTTATTGTTTAAGGAATTGATAGGTAATATATAAAAATTAATTTTTACTTTTTAATCATTTGTTTCTTACGAATGTGTCAGTTGTTTAAACAATTTTTAAAAATAAATAACAAAAGGCATTTAATTTAAATGAAGATCAAGTAGACGGTTTTTTAAATGACATTTTCTGTTATTTTAACTTACAAACTATTTTAAGTGTACTATTACTCGTACTTTAGTCTATGGATCAATAAAAATAGAATGATTAGATGTTATTATGCATGAGTGGAAACTGTTGATATATTTTGTGGAATTTAAGATTTGGTAAATAATGAATTCATAAGAAGGCATAAAAATAAGTTTAATGAAAGAAACTTTATGCGCTTATATAGAAATACTCTTTATATTTTTAAAGAAGCGAACTTTATGCATTGATATAAAAATATTCTTTATTTGAACAAATAAATACTTCTACATAAGTGAAAAAAAAAACACTTTCGCATTGATGTTGAAGTTAAAAACCGACTATTTCAACATTAAATGATTTTCCAAAAATTGTTTTTGATATTTTAAGTTTTTATTACAAAAATAAAATAGTTTTAAAAATTAGATTTACATTTTTAATTAAGTTTATATTTTAATTTACAATATATTAGGTAGTGTTCATTCCAGGTTCCCTTTTTTCTTTTCCACGTTGGCTTCTCCAAAAATACTTTTCTAGCTGATGTCTACATCGGAGGAGGAACCTTCAACTTTTTAACGCCCTTTATTAAGCCAATTCTTCAGGGAATGCAAATTTTAAAAACAGGTTTGTAGCCAAAAGGGTTTGGACAGGCCGCTAAAGCGTAGTTTTCCGCCTTTTTGCCGTCGACGTAAGAATTTTTGGAAACCCTGTTTGAGCGGAGATCTTTGGATGGGTAGATTTTAGAAAATTTTTGAAACTACACGTTTTGACGTAACTTTTTTTAAATTACTTTTGAATACACACAAATAGTTATTAAATAACAGCCAAATGGAATGCATTATTCGGCTAGTTACGACCATGAGCAACATTTTTCGCATCTAAAAGTATTTAATTGAAAATATATATCCTAGAAAACTTGACTTAAGCTTTTTGTTTTGGTATGCAACGAAATTTTAGAAACACAAATTTTCAATTTTCGTCTCATACCTATAATACCTATCGTGCGGGGAAAAAGGGGTCAGTTGGGTATTGGGACTGGACCGGTTCCGAAAATACATATCGCTATATAGGTGAAAAGAGGACCGGTTCCTAAAGTACCTACCACATGACCGATTTAAAAGTCATGACATGTTCTTTTAGACCAGTCCTGTCGCATGTCATAGTGCGCAATTGACCCCCTCCTAGGACAAGCGCATGTTTAAGAGACCGGTCCCGGAACGTGTACTGGGATATGCCCTGTTCCCGCTTACTTAACATAATTCTCTTTCTGCTTTTATCTAATCAGATGTCGTAAATTTAATTCATTTAATTCTTTTCTATTATCGTCAAAAAAGTGCTTTTTCTATTTTATCATATTTTTCTGATCAAAATTTATTACAATCCTAAAGGCATCTGTTCGGTAGTCTAACCTACTTTAGTTTCATACACACAATTCTCTTATTCTCAGGAGTCTATTACTGACACATGTAACATTGTTACAAAAAATAATAAATTTTGTAGCTTTTCGCTATGCCATAATTCTCTACATGTCATATCAAACATTAAGCGGATTATAACATTCATATTAATCTACATACCTTTTTTTGAGCTGTTCTAACTCTTTGTCTATATGATTGTGTGTTTGTGTTGCTGCTGCATATGACGGCCTACTTTTTACATTCAGGTAATTCAGGTAATCTTGTGGCATATTTGGTAGATTCTTATCTTTTTCAGTATTTTTTTTTTTTTGCACATTAACCCTATAATATTAAAGGCCCGGAAGAAACGGTGTGGATTTTTTAAACTATCCCAGCGAGGTCATTGAAACAGGTATTACCACAAACCGATGTTTTTTATATGAAAGGGACTGGTAACTTTAGCATGGGCTGGTTAGAGGAGGAGCTGATTTGCACTTTGAGATATAATATTGGCAAAACACTCAGTCACAGAACATTCGCAGAGGGCACACCCGGTAATGTATCTGAAATAGATTTTTTAATTAATAAAAAAAAGTAAAGATTTGAAAAACTCGACTGGGTGTCTAAGCTATTGTTGCCATGCATTTTGCCTAATACAGGGTGGGACAAAATCCATCATCTGAATTTCTTTCACCATAACTTTTATTTAAGTTTATTTACACTTATAGATTAAGTTTATTTACACTTATAGATTTTGTTTCAATCGGACAATTATGTCCGACAAATTGCCGCCATTAGCATTTATGCAAATTTAAAATATTTTGCTTACATTTTACCCAGCAGCATTTGTGAGGTCACGTTATTAATTTCGGCTCGAATGTTGTTCTTTAACTTCTCCAAGGTGCGTGGCTGTGTAACAAGTGCAGTTTTACAAGTAGCTCCGCTCAGTTCGTTGCACGTGTCCCTCCAGCAAAAAAATCAATAAACATGGCTCTATAGTGGTCGTCGTTCACCGTAATAGTGTTACCGTCGGCTCTTTCAAAAAAAAAATATATAAATTTTTCCTACGTAGCTGCCCAGCCCACGTTGACTTTGAAAGGGTGTAATGGTGCTTACTGAATTAGTGTCGTGGCCGCTGAGATATAAATGACCCTCGTCGCTCATTATCAATTTTGATGGAAAATCAGCCAGCAATTAGTTGTATTTTATTATAAATTTCGCACGTTCATATTTCACGAATGACAAAATCAAATTGATATACGATGGCATTTGCAAAAATTCACTTTCCAATAGAGTAGTGATTATTGTCATATCTTGTAAAAAAATATATTTTTAAGCTTGTCTGTCTAAATAAATACAAAAGAAAGAAAAAACAAAATGAAGATTACCAGAAAAAAGGGAAACAAAAAAAAAAAACGCTGTACTGTAGAAACTTCTTGGTTCCACCTTAGAGGCAGACCACGGGATAAATCTTTTAAGGTCAATTACCTAATTTTCTGTAGATTAACTTAAAATTGTGAAAAAAGATCTGAATTGAAATAAACAAAAAGGACAAATAAAAAACTCCTAGCTAAAACATGGTAATGGCATATCATTACTTTATACATTACTTTGTAATGAGTACTCCTTACATTCAGCATTATTTTAAAAATAATGTATTACCTATAATATGTTACTTATGATATTAGTTTGAATTAAATAATAATTAGTTACCTGTAATGGCTTACCTTTTCTATTATTTTAATATAAATAATAATAATTCATTGTTAATTGTTTAAATAACTTTATTTATTAATTTGTAATTTATTAATTTATGAATTAAAATTGTTTAATAAAACAAATTATCATGTTAGTGAACAGAAAAAAGACTGCAAATTAGTTAAGAGTAGTATCGAATTAATTTATTTAAAGTTATTTGTGTTATGACACATCTTATATTCAGGTCATGAATATGACAAAAACTTTAAAACATCATGGGGAAAAAAACGACTTTTAACTGTAGTTCCGAAATATCCTTTTTTTAAATTTTTCAAAATTGTAAAGAGATTGAAAATTTTGTAAACCAAATTTAAAATCATAAGAAGAAATCTATAAAAATCAAATCAAATAAAACTTACTTGAATTTCAATGCGAATATAAAATGTTTAAAACTGAGCAAAAACTTCCTCTTTTTGACCCTTTACGACCCATGGGATACATATGTATGTCCCAAATTGTATCAGTATCCTGTAATAAATAAAGTGAACCAATTCCAAATATTTCGATGTTTCTAAAAATTAAAGGAATGGATCATGCCCTACCAAAATATTGATCACCTGTGTTGTCCAATAGTATTCCAGAAAATGTGTTCCAAAAATTATGAAAAAAATATATATATAATTTTCTTATGAATTTGTGGTGATCCTATTGATCTAAATAGTTAGTATTGAGTGAAAACAACAACTATCATCTGTCGATACAACTCACATTTAAGAAAATCGGTTGAAAAATGGGCCAAATACGACAAAAACTAAAAATGGGACATTTTTCAACCATTGGCCGCCACAGGGTTTATTTATATATTTCCATTTGAAAAAAAAAACAGATTAGAAATTGGGATTCACAACACTGCATCGCATTACTTTGTCGCTTACTCAAATTTCCATTATAATTGGTTATCAGGAGTTAAAAAATAATGTGTTACTCAATTTCTTACAGAAATATAAATAATAATTGGTTATAAGTAACCAATTATTAATATGCATACGCGTAACCCATTATTCTTTATTGCAAATAAGCAGAACACCTTACCTTTTGGGACATCCCACATAAAATAAATAAGAATTATAATATTAAGAGTAATACGTGAAAACCTTTGAGTTTAGATTACTAGACTCATTATTTGGTAAGGTGTGTTTTCACTGGGCTGTTTCTAAATAACAAAAAACATTATTAAAATATAGAGACCTCAAAAAATACTAATTTAGATTTAGACAATAATATTAAAAAATAGCCATAAAATTTATTTTAGTTTTCTTCGATCTTCTCTATTTATATTATATTCCTTATTGAGCCAAAGATCCTTTATTTATAAAAAATTTAATTATAAATCTTTATTTATCCCAATATTTCGTCACCACATTGGGTGAATTCTTCAGGGGAAATTGTCTTTTTTTATATAAAAAAAGACAATTTTATATAAAAAAAAGACAATTTCCCCTAAAGAAGTCACCCAATGTGGTGACGAAATATTGGGATAAATAAAGATTTATAATTAAATTTTTTATAAATAAAAGATCTTTGGCTCAATAAGGAATATAATATAAATAGCCATAAATTAAAAACTTAAATTAAATAAAATTTCTATTGGTTTAAAAAAAATTAAGGAGTTTAAAGCAAAAAAGGTACGGAAAATTTTAAAAGAAAAAAATAAAATTTTAACGTTAAAAATATAAAATTTAAAAAATAATTAAAACTAACTAAAGATAGTCCTGAATTTTAAATTAAAATTTTTGGGTGCTAGTATGCTTTGACTTGGTTTATTTTATAAGCATTCTGGTTAGTTTATTTATTTTACCACCAATCAAAATTATAAATGTTTTAGTTTGACCATACTTTAGGTCTAATGATTATACTGGTGCTGTCTCCGTTGAAATTTAAAATTTATAATTTAGTTCAAAATCTTTTTAAATTTTTTCTCCTAAAATTTTTAGATGACAAATTTGACTGAAAATTGGTCAAAAGTGTTTTGATATTTAGACATTTTAGTTTCTTAAAAACGTGTTTAAAAGAAAATTTATACTAATTCACTGATATGTACTGGATCTGTTCATAGGTGATAGGTTTGTTTCAGACAGCTTTCTTTTCAATGATAACGTGAGAGGTCACAAGTTATTCAATTTCAGCTTGAACTTATTTAACCAGTTACGAGGTACGTTTTTGAGACTCTACCTGTTCTTTGAATCCTTTTTTTAATAGCAAAGTAATGCATTTTATGTAATAGCTTGTACTTTCACATCTAAATATCGGCAAATTTTACCTTTTACCTCCAATGACACCTTACTTATAGTTAAAATAAGTTGTTATTTGACTAAAGTGTAAGTATATACTATTCTAAAAACAGTAAGCACCTCCCAAGTATCAAACATGCCACTAAAAATGTCAGGTAAATTCTGAATTCTCTATTACATATTTGAGTTCAAGACAAATCGCCGTGTGACGATTAGTGGATTCTCTTGTAAGTAATACAATTAAACAAGTTCAAAGTTTTTTCCATTTTTTTTCATAGAAAAGTATGGCTAAAGTACTTTAGAGGGTTAATTATAAATATGTCTATATATTTATATTCCTGTGGAATCTTTATAATATAAGCTGGGAGATTATTTTTTTTTGTTGAAATTTAATGGCCTTTTATTATATTCTTTTTTTTCATAAATATTAACCATGTTGTTTTAAATAATTTATTGCAATTTAGATAAACTGATAAATAAATTTAAAACACTAATAGTATGTAATTTGACCATTTTTACATTTTTATAACATGTGTTTTTAATGTTGTAATAAATATATTAACTGCTTAAATAAGTATTAATAGATGCTGTTGCTGGAATGAACAACATTTTTATTTTATAGATTCATCTACAGCTACAACTTTTTTCATTAGTTACCTGATAAAATACCCCAAATTTCTAAGCACATTTTTTTAAGGTCAGATGTCTATGATTTTTTAGCTAAAATATTTAAAAGGAAAGATTCATATTGGCAAAGCCATTTATATTGTGGGAAATTTTACCCTTAATGCAGCATTTTGCTAACTTTTACACAAAATCAATTAAGTAGTTTCACAGTTTGATATATCGCCTTTTTATTATATTGATATTTGTTGCCAAGTGCCTAATATACAGATAGTATTTATTTGTGTATTTAAATTTAAATCGTGGAATGAGTTATATAGTTATTAAGCTAATTTTTTTTATAAAAAAAAATCTGTGTATTATTGTAATCAGTGCGTATGAGTAATATTAAATATTTATCATACGCACTGAAGCATAAAGTATTTTTTTTTTATTAAAAACTTAAATGTAAAACTATTTAAATGGACAAAAAAAAATGTATTTCATTTAATATTGGAAGGGAATGAAGAAAGTATCTGACAGGGGACGTTTACCCCTTCTTGCTGTTTAAACAAATATGGCAATATAGTACACTCAGAATATTATGTAGTTAACTGTTTGTAGTTTAATAAAAAAGTTTTCCGTTCCATTTAAAAATAAAGGAATATACATTTATTTTTCAAAGAAATATCTATATTAACTTTTTTATACATTTATTCGAAATAATTTACTATCATTTACCGATTTTTTTCAGTTTCATTTATTTTTTTCATTTGTTTGAAATTTAAAAAAAATTTAACCCCAAAACGGAAACTTGTGGTTTATTTTTATCCGTAACAGTTATTACAAATTTAAATTTTGTTTGCTGTCTGTTTCAAAAAAAAATATTCAAAAAATTTCAATTTGTTTTTTTTATTAAAATTGGTGATATAAATACAAAATTTTTCAATACAAATTACAAGAACTTCATAAACACACATACATGCACAAAAAAATTTACACAAAAAGTCTCTATAGCTTCATTAAAAAAAACAAAAAAAAAAAAAAAAATTCAAAACGGAAATAATTTCAAATAAATGAAAAAACATTTATTTTTTTGGTAGGAAAAATTTTGACATTTATTTTAACTGATTATATCATTTGTTTCTTACGGATGTGTCAGTTGATTAATCAACATTTAAAAATAAATAACAAATGGCATTTAATTTAAATGAAAATTAAGTAGACCGGTTTTTAAATGAAATATCATTTCTTTTAAATGATATTTTCAGTTATTTTAACTTACAAACTTTTTTAAGTGTATAGAAATATGTATAAAAAGTGACGTAACCGTTGACTAGGCCTTTAAATTTAAAAAAAAATATAAGTACTAAACAATTGCGCTATTAAAGAAAAGCCGTTCAAAATTTCACAATAAATAATCATGACAAAATGCTCTTTAAAATGCATGTTTTTTTCAATCAAATTGACAATTTGTATCGTAAAATTTAATATTAATTATCGCTCATTTTGGAGAAGATATAAATGCATTTAAAGTTTACAAGACATTTTTGGTCGCCACTGAATGATGGAAAAATATATCAATAACATTTTTTGATAAATTTTCGATGAGATCAGTGGCATGCCCAAGGGCCCCCCCCCAAAAATTATCTCCAAAATACAATTTTTTACTATGTTTAGTATACATGCACCCAGAAAACTGTATCAGTTGTGTCCACCGAATTTGTTGCCAATTGAATTCTGGCGGGTACGACAACTGTCTTCTTATTAAATAATATTTTCAGTTGTACAATTTAATATTTATATTCCACAAAATTTTCTTTAAAAAAAAAATATTTTTAATTTTTCCGGTATCGAACCTGGGCAATCAGATTCTTAGTTCACACTCTTGCTTAATGCATCACAACTAATTTAAATTTTCTTTGATATATTTGCCATTTAAACATTTGAATGTTTTATTTTAATAAAATTTTTTTTTTTTAAATGTTTGCCTTTTCCGGGATTTGAACTCGGAAATTCTGAGTACTAAGCTGTCTCCCTACACTCAGAAAAAAAAGTTAGTAGAAACATTTGTAAACGGTTTTCAATCCCACTCTACTATTTTTGTACTGATTTTTAGTAAAAAATTATTATTTAGCAAATCTTTTTGCTATTTACATTTTACAAATTACAGAATTTTTACAGAATATTAACAAATTTTTGTTGCTAATTTCAGAAATCATTTTACAAATTTTTGAAAACCGATTTGCTAAAATTAGCAAAAATATTACTAAAAAAAGTGGTTATTGAAGAAAATGTTATTTCTAATTAAAACTTACACCTACAAACTTAAATTTCCTTAAAATGTTACATATATTAAAAAAGGGATCGGAAGTGAAGATACCGACACATGTCTAAAAAAAAGGACATCCACTTAAAATAGCACCAAAAAGGTTTTTTTAGTTCTAAAAATCCGCCCTAAAAATAATTAAAATTTAACCTTAAAAGTAAAAAAAAAAAATGACCAAAATATTTTTCAAACAGAAATTACCAAATTAAAACAAAATGATTAATTCGTTTTTTAAAAAATATATTCAAAATTTTTGATGCTCGTTAAGAAAAAAAAAATCAAAGCCTTTTACTAATATTAATAAAATTTAGTAATTTTTTTTGCTGATTTTAGCAAACAGATTTTAAATTCCACTTTACAAAAAGTCTACTAAAATTTAGTAGCGGCTACTAATTTTTCTACTAATTTCATTGTACTACACGTCAGCAGACATGTGTTGCTAAGATTAGCAAAAAATACCGCTGGGCTCAAATTAGCAGAATTTCCCGTAATAACAGCAAAATTTTCAGTTGCCATTACAGACTTTTTTGGTGAGTGTACCTACTACACCACAAACACATGCATTTTTATGGCTAATTTTGAATTTAAACAATTTGTTAGGAAAAGAAATATTTGTATGAAATTTGTTTATCAATACCAATCATTAGTGACGTCTATTATCAACAAAATCCACAATTCGGTTACTTCTACTGAAAACCTAATTAAATGATATATTTGGTCAAAATAACCTTACTTATAGTTACCACTTTTGAATATCGACAATTTTGTAATAAATTTGATAGATTGTACCAAATTACTAATATATTCACTAAATAAATGGTTGTTTACACCGCACATAAATACCAAACGAATTTTATTTTTAAAGATGATTGGAATAATAGGATTGAATAATAGGATTGATTTTTGGATTCTTTTCTATTTTTTTAATTCCCAATATAACATTTTTGCTTTATTAATGGATTTTAAGTTATTCCAAATATAATTAAATCCTCACAAATAAATGTTAACGGTTTTGATACATTGTATTTCTTTATTTCCATTTAATTTTCTTTGCAAGACCAATTGGCTTTTGTGCAGAAATGAGAAAAATTTTCTTTGAAATCAGGAAAATTTTTCAATTATCTTTTCTTCTATTATTAATTATAACACACTCGTAATATTATTTGGGTAAAAACAACCAAAAATATACTTAAGTTCTTAAAACCGATCAATTGCCTTTTTATTTAATTTAACGCCTTTTATCTCTTTTCGAACGTTTTCTAAAAACGGAGTAATTAAAGGTTGATTTAAACGACGACTATTCTTATCTGCTATTACTGAGTTTTGGATTAAAACAATTCAGCAAAACTACAAAATCATAAAAACGTGAGAAAAATATATGTAGTTTATTATTTTTAAACGTTGTATTTTGTGTGGGTGTGAGCTGGCTACACAAAATCTAAACTAATTTCAGGTATCCAATTTCTATGAAATTTTAAAAATTGTACAAATATTTTGTTAAAAAAAATTTTAAAATCTTTTGTCGATTTGTATTTAGTTTGGACTTTATTTACCTAAGTGGAATTATTTAATTTGTATATTTTCTTTTAAAACAAAAAATTTCATGTTTCCAATTGTATTACTTTTTATAATTAAATATCT
>OX456527.1:51767307-51787307 GCA_949748255.1 Eustalomyia histrio
AAGATTCCAATACCTCAGTAAGTGTTAACTGGAATACCTAAAATGTCAGAATTATGAGTTTATTATTAACATATGTTTTTATATAGAAATTCAAAGTAGTTTTAGTAGTTAAAAAGTAAGATTCTATAAAAATGCTGCCAAGTCTTGACAATTCTTGGCTTTTCTCTTTTAAATGTAAACAAAAATATTTGTCATAAAAATATTTAAAATTTTTCTATTTGTAATTTTATAAAATATTAAAGACAACAAAACCCAGCAAAAATAAAGCTGCCAAAGAAGCAATAAAAGCATCATAACTATGGCAAGGCATCACTTCTTTTCTAATGGTTTAATCGATGAATTTAACATAAGCGTGTCATAGAATGGAAGTATTCAAATGTAGCTACTAGCATTACTCATACTTTACCCTAAGGAAGCAATGATAATACAATGATTAGATATTCTGATGCATGAGTTGAAAATGTTCATATACTTTGTAGTATTTAAGCTTTGATGAAAATTCAATTCATAAGAATGCAGAAAAATAAGTTTAAAGAAACGAAATTTCTGCATTGATATACAAATTCTTAATATTAAAACAAATAAATAATTCTGCATTAATGAAAAAACATTTTTGAAACATTTTTCAAAAATTGTAATGAATTTGTAGACAAATTTTAAAAAAATTTTTGGATAATTTAAAAACTGGTTGTACAATTTTGAAACATTCTTAGACAATTTTAAAATATTTTTGAACAATTTCAAATAATTTTTGCACAATTTTAAAATATTTTGGGCAATTTGAAATAATTTTTACACAATTTTAAAATTATTTTGATAAATTCTGAAAAAGCATTTTTGAAACATTTTTCAAAAATTGTAATGAATTTTTAGACAATATTTAAAAATTTTTTGGATAATTTAAAAACTGCTTGTACATTTTTGAAACATTCTTAGACAATTTTAAAATATTATTGAATAATTTTAAATAACTTTTGCACAATTTTAAAGTATTTTTGGGCAATTTAAAAAAAATCTGTTTTTCTTAATTTTCCAAAACTTTTATAAAAATTGCAAAACTGCATAAATTCTAACCCTCATGAAATTTTAAACTAAAAAATAAAAAATTATTTAATAAAAAAATTAAAAAAGTTCATCAGAACTATTTTTTCAATTTGAATAAATGCTTTAGATTACAAAAAAATATACGATATACCATAACTTATGCTTTAGAAGTAATGAAAAGTGATTTTTTAAGATATGCAGCGTTTTATCCAGATCACTGCATTTGAAATATGAACACATAAATTCTTTTGGAATTGCCTTAGAATAATACCAAAAAATCATAAAAGAATGTCAACTGAAGTTTAGGAAGCAATGAAAGAAGTTATAGTCACAGAATGACTACCATTTTTTTTGCTGGGAAGCTAACAAATTAATTATGTGTTTGTTAGTAAATGTAGAGCTGGACAATAATTGCTATATTTCGTGTTCCGTTTAAGTCCATATATGAAAACAAGTAGTTATAGATATAGAAATAAAAGAATAAAGAGTTTTATAAAAAAGACAAAATTGCCCAAAAATGACAATTGGAATTAAAAAAAAAATCTGAAATAAAAGAACACAATTTAAATTCAAAAAATTACAAACAATATTCAAGAATTCGCAATCGATACTTATAAAGATCAGTTAAAATTAAAAAATTCCAAATGCAATTAAAAAAATTATTGAAATTCAAAAAATATTAATTTTATTTGATTTGGTGTTTTTGAATTTCAATTGATGCTTGATATATTTCCATTGAAGTTATTTCAAAAGTTTTTGAAACAATTTAATTGTTTTTGAAATTGTCTTTGTATTTGAGTAAAAATTAACACGTAGCTATTCCACGTTCCCATGATATCTGTGCTTTTAAAAAAATTTTTAGAAAATATATTTTGGGTCACCCGAAACAAAATCCTAGGCACGCCACTGGATAAGACCCATGCTTTTGCATAACTTACTTAAAAATCGGGTTAACTGAATTATGCCGGCCTTCTAGCAAATGAGAAAAAAAGTTAAAATAAATTACAAAAGGCCTTAAATTTTTTAAAAAATTTTTAATTTTCTATGCATTGATTAATGTGTACCAATTTCATGGTCATTTTATAGTTTAGATACAAGGCATAATTTATTTAAAAGTATAATGATGCTGATTTCATGAAAATGCTTCGATTAATTTTTATTATTGTTTTGGTTCAATAAATATTGCCACACATGCAAATTTTTATAATGACTTGCTATTTATTACTGCATAAATTGGATACACTGCGTATCATAACTATAGCAGCACCTATAAATACAGCCTCATAAAAAAAAAAACATATATAAATCTACAAGAGAAATCAATTTTTGTAACCTATATTTAATTTAAATAGAAATTTTTAAACATACTAATAACATATGTTAGTATTTTGTAACTATTTTTAGCCACACTTGTATACAAATTTATTTTAAAATCAAAAAAAAAAAAAATAAGGAACGTAATTTAATGTTGGGTAAAGTCTCTCCGATTTTCAATAAGCCCAAAAATTTTTCATCCACAATTGGTCGCTGTACACAAAATTAACTTTGAAGATGCTGCCCATATACAAGTGTTTTATTCCATATAAGTGATGTAATTAGTAAAGATATGGCGTGAAATATTTCTTAGATTTAAGAAACTTGAATGGTTCCTTTGACACTCCAGATACTTGCTTATCCCAACGAACATCACACTGAATTTGCATGCACAGTACAGTAAGAGTATCCGATCCCTCGATATTGAGACCACTCATATTTACTGATGACGACCCCATAGCCCTATGGGTCAACATATTAACATGTATTAAAATCATAGCAAAACCACACACGGAGATTGCCGAAAGGTCTCGATGTCATTCATAATCTTCCTTATGTTCTCAACCTTCAAGAGGCTGGGGATACAACCGGAGAAATATTAATGACTTATGGTATGTTGCTATCATCAGAAAAGAGAAGATAGGATTTAAATTTTGATCAAGAAGATTATTAATAAAGGTAAGGAAAAAGAGGTAAAAGGAACCAAACCCTGTGGTACCCCTGAATTAAGCTTAAACTCGTCGGATGAATTCCCATCTATAACAACACGTGTAGTCAGTGAGATCTCTGAAAAATCTGAAGTCATTACCGACAATGCAAAAGCAACGCTAACAGATCCCACGCAGAATGACCTTTAGGAAAGCTATATTAACGATCGCTGAAAAGTGAATTGTACTCTAGATAATTAACAAGATAGTAATTGAACGTGCTCTTCATCAACTTTGAGAGCACAGAGCATATTGTCATTGGGCGGTAGTTATCAGAACTGATGCATTGTTGGGTTGAAAAATCAGTTCTTATGAATGTTTTATTTTCTTCAAACGATTTCAGCCCTGCACCAGATAACACCAAATTAACACCCTTTAGGTAATATTAAATATTTTTCAGACCCCAAAATTAATTTTTAAAATTTGCAAAGATTCTTTCGCGGATGGCTTCAAAGTTATTAATATGGGGTGGGTTATTTAAAATTTTAAATTTGAATCGGCTTAAACAAAAAGTACAGATTATTTTTTCAAAATTTCTGGTTTTATTGAAAAGGTTGAACTTTGTCGTTTAAGAATGGAACAACATATCATTCATATAACTACCACGACTGGCACGCAAGTAACTCATTCGATCAACCAAATTTTTCAGTACATTTTCGATTGTTTCGGCTCGAATCTCTTCAATGGCAACTTCAATTTCTGGATGGTTTGCGTAAGATTTATCCTTAATGGCTCCTTACAGACAAAAATCCAAAGGGCTCAAATCACAGCTCCAAAGCGGTCGATTGACATCACAATTTTCGCTGATTATTTGATTTTCAAAAACAGCGCATAAAATATCGATAGTTGCGTTGGCTGTGTGACATGTGGTCCCGTCTTGTTAAAATCAAATGTCGTCCATGTCATTCTCTTGAATTTTTGGAAACAAAAATTCGTTGAGCATGGCACGGTTGACGGTAACGGCGGCTCCTTGCTCATTTTCGAAAAATGCCGTCAGCCCAAAATCCAAACTAAATAGTGACTCGTTGTGGATGCATTGACTTCTCAATAGTCACGTGTGGGTTCCCTGAACACCATATGCGGCAATTTTGCTTATTAACATAGCCATCGAGATGAAAATGATCTTCATCTGAAAACATGATTTTTAGGTAAAATTCTTCATCTCGGATGGTCCTGAGGCTTTAGTTGTTTTACCATTTAAACTTTGTAAGCCTTTGTAAGCATAATTATCCTCAAAGAAGTGCGAGACATTTTCAGTTCTCTCTTCTTGAAAATTTACCACGTAAATTTCTTACAGTTTGTGTTAAAGACTCATTACTTTGTAAGTAAGTTTTAAATATTTCCAAATGTCAAACATAAACCTGAAAATAAAAATGAATGTTATTCTACCTTTCAAAGTCAAAGTTATCGGTATTTCAAATTTTAAATAGCCCACCCTATATTTTAAAAATCTTTTAGACTTTAATTATGTCAATAGATCTTACCAGATTGTGAAGCGATGAGTGGAAAAAACTCCACTATTTCAATACGGTTTAGAGAGTTTTTTATGTAGTTATGTAAAAGGGTTGCTGAGATTTTTCAGCCAGACACCGCTTCAGTTCTAGTGACTTACGGGGATATGCCTTTAAATTATTCTAGAGAATATGCGTCTTTCTCTAGACTTAGATAGAAGTTGAATCGAGAATAAAACATTGATAGTATTAAAGAGTTTTTTAACTCACAAGAGCAGAATTCCCTGTTTGGAGGTAAATGAATTGAAAGCGTGTAAATAAAATTGGTGTTCAGTGGCCAAATGTGGATGAAAAAATTAAATTTTTGGGCTTATTCAAAATGAAACACTCTTTTCCTAACATAACATTATTTTACTTTTTGAGCAAATGTTTTAAACTCTGAAATTAATTTTTATGCACTAGCAGGTTTAGATAGGAGTAGGTTAAAAAAATTAATTTTTCTTGTTTCCTTATAGGTGTCTTATAGCACTAAGTTATTTCGAACCTCACGTATCCGATTTTTGTTTAAGTGTGGCTATAGTTATGATACGCAGTGTTTAAGATATTTGTATTTTCCAAACAAATGGATGTAAGAAATTACATAGAAATTTTATTTAGAACACATTTTACACATTTACATTCAACAACTTACAAGAAGTACAATTTTAAATACACCCTGGAGTATAACTTTTCAAATATTTAAGGCAAAAATAAAATTTAACCAATGAACATAAATATCACAATTTTACCATAAGTATAAAATAAGCTATAAATATAATAGCATTAGTATTGAAAAATAGTGTGTTCGAATAAAAATCAGAAATGGGAAAATAAAAGTACGGCAGTTGCCACAACTATATAGAATTTTGGTGAATTGTTCTTCTTTTTTTTTTGTTTAGTTTAAATCTCCTTAATTGATAAATATGAAACCATATTTATTTTTATCGATAATATGGATAAATTTCGTCTACAAAATATATCGATAAAATCCTTTAAAAAGAAAACTAAAAATCATCATCACCTCAAATAGTGTGCCTTAAAACTTCAATTGCGTCAAACGTTTGATCATTTTCATTTATCTCACTTGACTTTCCAGTTAGAGGCAATATGCCATATTGTACTAATTTTGTAATATGTCACAGAATCTTTTTCATTATTTCTTTTCCTAAAAAAATGTGCTTTGGTATTTTCCGCAAAATATTTTTCTTGTCTCTCAGCTTATTTATCGCAGCTGCAAAATGTTCCCTTTAGCGTTACTAATGCCTGTGATAATGACATTTTTTTTCAAACCAATTTGGTGGGTGTTGGTTGAAAAATAGAATCAATGCATTTTAAACAAGTTGTTCAAATAAATACAGAAATAACGACCAAAAGGGTTTGGTTGTTTCTTTTTTTTTTGTGTAACTTTAGTAATCCTATTGAATTTGCGTCCAAAGTCATTTTAGCTTTAAGTGTTTTACATGTATTTTGGTTTAGTAAAAGAAGACACCTTTTGGAAATTACTTTTTGAAAGGAAATGTATTTTCGTTAGATGTGTTTACCAATTTTATTACCTGACTACCCGTATTAATACAATAAGTAAGGTTTGAAATTGTAAATTGTTTACTAACTAAATTGAAAGTGGGTGAAAAAATACATTAAAATATTTTTATTGGTTTTCACAATTTAGTGCTTTGAACATATTTAAGTAATTTTTGTTTTATACTTTTTTGCTCCAAATACTCCACAATAATAGTATTAACAGACAGTTGGTTAGGAAAAAAAAAAAAAAGAAAGGTTCAACATTTCAACTGTCATGCAAATAAAATTCACATACACTTGACAACACCTTTGAGAAGTTAAATATATTGTCCTTTTAGTTTTGTTTGTTTTTTTTTCTTTTTTTTTATTTGAGTGATGCACTATGGCCCTAAAAAAATTCTGTTGTGTTCAAAGGTATTTTTTTTTTTAATTTTTAGTGAAAAAAAATCCTATAAATCGATTTTCTTAAACATAACCTTGTTTCATTGTAAATATATGAAAATAAGGTGAGGGAGTTAATTTTGTTGCCGATTATTACCGTTTGGCAATGTTAGTTGTGGAGAATTTTTGTTGTCAGTACACTGCAAGAACTAAATCGATGTTAAACCATAGTTATTTTATATTCGATTTATATTTTTTTATTTTAAATCATAACGTACTCGTATTTAAAATATTCGTGCTTTGGAAGAGTAAAAAACTGTCCATTTCAAGCAAACAGAGCTTTATTTTAATTTTATTTAATATTAAATGACTTTTCTCTTAAATATTTCTAGAGAATACATTCTTTGGAATTTATTCGATCTAATTCATTTGTAAGGAACTCAATCAATTTATATCATTATATTTTAGTAATCATTAAATTTAATAATAAAGAATTTATTCGATTTATAATTTGGGAATTTAAAATCATTCATTTAATATCATTATAAAAAATTTAAAAAATTATTTAAGCAGTAATACTATAACTATTTGGGTCAGTCATTCAAAAAACAAACTATAAAAAATACGAACTTTCAGTAAAGTTTATATTTTCAGCTGAATATAAAATTGTATGTTTTCTATTTCTAAAAATAGAAATTCAAATAAATCCTTTTCGTTTCTTTATCAAAATATAAAACAATGGGTTTTGCAATTACATATACAAAGAAAACAAAACTTTCAAATTAAAAAAAAAAAAAAAATCGATTGTTTTTAACACTTTTGTCGACTTTTAAACAATGATTAAAAAAACAACAAAATGGGTTGAATATGATGAACATTCAGTGGTCCTCTTTTTAATTGTAATTTCGATTAATTTAACGATTTCTTACCAATACAAAAAGAAAACAAAAATAGCAATTATTGAATTAACAAACAATAAATCTACAAAGAAGAAAAATCGCTCATATTGAAAAAAATTTCAAAAATTAGAAAAAATCTACAACAAAATCGCTCAAATAGAAAAGTTTGTTAAAATCAAAAAAAAAAAAAAAAAAAAAATCACCAAAATTATTAAAAGTTGTTCAAATAGAAAGAAACGCCTCAAATTTTAAAAAATAAGCAAAATTGAAAAAAAATCCCTTAAATTCACATAATATTGCAAAAATATCCCTCGAATTAAAAAATGTCCTTTCTCTTTCTTTCTTATTCTCGAGATAATAATAATCTAGAGGTTTAAGTAACTCGAAACTTGAGAGCACTGGCAAAAAATTTTTTTTCTTTCCGACTTTTAGTTTAAGGGATGTGGATGAATAATATTTTATTTTTCTAATCCTGGCGATTTGTATAAATTTGGCGATTTTATTTAACTTTGGAATTTTATTTAATTTAAGGGGGTTTTCAGTAAGGCGTATTTATATCCTCCACCATATATCGATGGCTTAATATAAAAAGGTCCTAACTCGATTTTTTGTTACTTGACAGGAGAAGGAAAAAACTTAATAAAAAACGTAAAATTTTAGATACAAAAAAAGTTTTAATGCAATTTTTAATAAAAAAAGAGCAACACATTTTTGGAAATTGCATTAAAACTTTTTTTTTATCTAAAATTTAACGGATTTTATTAAGTTTTTTCCTTCTCCTATCAAGTAACCAAAAATCGAGTTAGGGCCCTTTTATATTAAGCCATCGATATGGTGAGGGTATATCAGTTTGTTATTCCGTTTGTAAGGTCGACTAATAGGTCGAAGACCCCATAAAATAAATATATTCGTGATCCTTATGCCCGTCTGTATCTCTGTTGAAATGGCGATCACGACGCGAAGACTTAAGCGGAGGTACTCATTAAGGGACATCCTTCCGAGAAGTTTGGTATTAAAGATGAGCACAATTAGTCCAGGGGATTAAAAGTTATGCGCCAAAATGGGATGGTACCTCTAGATTTTCCATACAAATTGGTGTATTTTAGTACAATTTCATAGTAGCGACTGGAAAATTTAATATTTTAACTTGTGTTTTTACCAGTCGCTTAGAATTAAATAGCATTTTATATTCACCTCAAAAATTTTTCACCTCACAGAGTTTTTTTTTCACCATAAAAAATTTTTTCCACTCAAAAAATTTTGTTCACCCCAAAGTTTTTTTCCTCCAAAAAATATGTTTTCACATCCAAAAAAGTTTTTCATTTACAAAAGTTTTTTTCACCTCCATAATTTTACTTCTAAAGTTTTTTACATTATTTGTATCAATAAAAGTAGTGAACATTTTTTAGGATACTGGTGTAGGGTTTTCACAGATTCGTAATAGCCGAATTCAAGCTTTTATTTTACTTGTTTAACTTTAGCGTTTTTTAAATTTTTGCTATTATTTTAACTTTAAAGATTTTTTAATATGTTTTTTGTATCGAATTATAGCAAACTTTTTAACTTAAGCTTTTTTTTAATCTAAGGGATTTTTTTTTTAATTTTAGCGATTTATTTTCAATACAGCCAAAGCTCTTTTGTTTTTAACCTTTATTCTATAATTTTTACCTTTACATCCAAATTCAGAACTTTTCGTTGTACTTGATGCAAATAAGTAGGTGGCACGTGATATCGCGTTTTCGTTATACTGAGTATTCCTTATACTGGGCTTTATTTGTGAATTTTTCCAATTTGGCCTTTTTTTGTTAGCCTTTTTTTTCATTTTGAACAATTTTTTTTTTTCAAATTTCAGCACTTTTTTATTTTTGTAAATTTTTTTTTCAATTTAGCATTTATGTTTTTTTTTTGGCTATTGGTGATTTTTATAAATTTTGGTTTTCTTGTATTTGAAATCTTCAATTTTTTTTAATCCAAAATAATATCATAGTTATTTATTTTCCAAATTTTTAAGTCGAATGTCATTCCCAAATTTATCAATCTAATGAACAATAAATCAATTAAAATCCCCAAATCTGTAAATTAATTGATTGAATTCAGTAATTAAACAAATGGGATGATGAACATCTAATAAAGTCTGAATATTAAATCGATTGATACGAAATAAAAACTCTTTCTTTTCGTAAAATTGTAATTTGAGAATTCAATAATCCCGAAGGATTGAATTTACTATATTATGATTTCACGTTCTCCTAATAACATCATTAGTGCACTCACAATATTATTTTTTTAAAAACAACTTAAAATACATATTAAATTAATAGAAAATACAATCAAAAAGAGGACTACTGATTTTCCATTATATTCATATTCAACCTATTTTGTTGTTTGTTTTTAATCATTGTTTAATAATCGACAAAAGTAAAAACAATAGAAAGTCGTTTAAAATAACCATCAAATTTTTACTGACAAAAAGTTAGAAAAACTACTTTTGTGGTTTGTTTTTCATATTTAAAGTTTTTTTTATTTGTATGGAATTACAAAACAGAACACAACACAATAAGATGTATATATTTTTATTGGCTTGGTGTGAATGTATATTTGAATAATTTCTTGTAATTTTTATTGAAATAATTTTGTATATATACAAACTATTTTGGTAAAAAAACAAAAAGGAATTATATGAATTTCTATTTTTTGAAGCAGAAAACAAAAATTTTACATTTAACTGAAAACATCAACTCCTACTGAATGTCTGTAAATTTGTATAGTTTGTTTTTTAAATGACTGATTTAAATAGCTAAAAAATATATTTCTATGAATTTCAATTGATTCTTTATTTAAAAACAAACTTTACGTATTAGTTTTTAAATAAATAAGTGTGCAGTCTTTATTTAATTACAAAATAGTCGAATAACAAATAAAAAAAAATATTAAAATTATATATATTATATATTTAAAGCATAAAAGTTTTGAAATTTTGTAAACTATTTTGTGTTGATATTTAAGATTCCAGTTTGGATGTTTAAAAATAATTTCTATAATTTATCGATAATTTTTGTACAATTTTTCTACTTTCCTGCCCACAGTGTGTTGTTTTGAACTGAACTCACACACATACTTATAAAATTCGAGAGATAAAAGAGAATGACCATAAAGGATTTATGTTTAAAACATACTAACAATAATAATAACAGCAACCAGTGTATATAATTGTGGTAACAAAATGACAATCATTATGGTCATTTAAGCATATCATGGTAACACTATGATAACAGTATTTTAACGGTCAACCACCTTTTATATTCAGAAGTGTACCAACGTGTTTTACCATCAACTTTAAGTCTCTCATTATTTTGTTTTCGATGTGTATGTGTATGTCTTTTCATTACTCCTTTGGCAACACAAAATGGTTTTTATTGTTGTTTTTGTTATTGTTATGTACTCTGTTTTTGGTCAAACCGAATAACAATAACAGCAGCATTAGCAATAACAAAAAGAAGATATATTACCACAAGAATGGTACAGAAAAGGTAAAAGATAAACACTTCAAATTTAAGAGATTCTCTTTTTGTGTGACACAAAAAAAAAAATAAAAAAAAAAAATACCACAACTTTTCGTAATAAAGGATTGTCAAAGAATACTTGCACAAAAAGTTGCAAATGGACATCTCTAAATATGCTACAACAAAAGGGACAAAGTAAAGCTTTTAGGTTTTGCTACAAAACAAAATTTCAAAACGACTTGGCAAGGGAGCAAACAATTTACATATACAGAATTATTTACACTTTCAAAGGAATGAATATTGTATACTTTTTTTTTTAAAGGTAATGGACAAACATAAGTATACGGTAAATACATAAAAATATGGTAGAGTTGGGTGTTATGTTTCATTAACTTCACGAACTAGTTCAATTTTAGCTAAGCTTTTTTGATTTACATTTGTGCGCAATAATTTTTTTTTTTTTTAATTCGGTTCGCACTTTATTTTTATGTGTGAAAGAAATTGACGAATAAACGAGTGAAAAGAAGAAAGAATTATTTCAAAAGTGGAAATTTACTAATTAAGCTGTGAACTGTAAAATATACTAATTTAGTCGCCATAAAAGAAATTCATTTGGGAGTTCAGAAAAAATATATGCATTTTGCGCGAGATGATTACTCTTAGAACAGTTGTTGCCTGCCGTTCATAAACCAAAACGCCCAAGCTATGTCTTAAGAAAATAAATATCTTAAAAGTCGAGGCAGGTCGATTTGACATATCGAATTTTAAAGATGTACCGATTTTAAGGCCGATTGTATATTTCGAAAAACGGATCAAATACAGGCAAGGGGCCTAATTCTTATTTTCAGAAAACATAACTGAAAATATCAACTCCTACTGAATGTCTGTAAATTTTTATAGTTTGTTTTTTGAATGACTGATTCAAATAGTTCAAAAATATATTTCTATTAATTTCAATTGATTCTGCATTTAAAAAAAAACTTTACGTATTACTTTTTAAATAAACTACAGTCGGTAACGGAAAATATATTGTGATTGTATCTATACAGGCCCGTAAAATTATAGCGATTTTTTTTCAAATATTGATTTTTTTTTTAATATTCAAGTATCAATTTTTAAAAGAACATTTAAATATTTTTTTTATGCTTGCGGAAGGTTAAACTATTATTTTCTGACGAGAATCCGCAACTCGCCTTGAATGCGTTTATGGCAAGATATTCGAGACAAATTTAATTCATTAAAAAAAATAAATCTTAATCCACTGTATTAATAATGAAAACTATTTTTTATTTTTATTTATATTTATTATATTACAATTATATCTTATATATTATTATAATGTATTATATTATCAATAAAATAAAATTATATTCTGATACCCTAACCGAGCACTATCAACAAAGACAATCGGCACGTTGTAGCGAAAGCCTATGGTGATAATCGAACCCACAAGTCTATGAAAAATTAGCAGCCACTTATAGGTCTTACTCAACAAGCTGCTATCTAGCAAATAAATTTCAAATTAACAGCTCTTGTGGATATCTCTTGTTGGTAACTCAACCGATAATTATCATTAGTTAACGAAATCGGTAAAATTATTTAAATAGTTAGAGAATTGTACTACAGGTCTCTATATATAATTATGCGGCATTAGTAGGTGGACATCAATACAAAGAAAGTGCAAAGCTACTTCAGAAAATACAGCGCCAATATTGCTGAGGTATTGGCGGTGTTATCAGAACCACATCAATGTTGGAAGCAATTTGGCGATATAATCTATTGAGATTCGGCTAAAATATGAGGCTATGCTTGAAAATTTTAAAAGGATTTGTGGTCATCGGAAGAACGAAAACCATAAGTTTTTAGACGAGTTACCGGGACACAACATCACAGAATTGAATTGTGATAGGATCTTCAAAAAGCCAAGAAGTGCAAGTTGCAATACACGAATCCCAAGCTGGATCATAGAAGCCACAATCAGCCGTCTATCCATCTGCGACCTCTATGTTAAAAAATTCCTCCGATTCTCAGATCATAATGCCATCTTTCAGCCGGAGATGCATTTAATTTATTAATAATAAAGAGATCACCAATATAAGGATCTTTACACGGATCTCTAGCAGAGAATCTTGGTAAGAAGTTACCTTTTTGACGGACAATCCAGATATAGCTGCGACCACTCTGTTACAAAAGGTTTTCGGCTCTTGGATCATAACCTCGTCTTTCGGACGGAGATCATGGCAATTGAATTTATTTATACTGAAGCGATTACTGGGAATATAAGGATATTTACCAATAGCCAAGCGGCTATCCAAGCAATCTCCTTAAATTCAGTAAGATCAGTTACTATCCTCGTGTTCAAGAAGGAAATGAGTAACTTCTCAACTGATCAAAGTCAGGTTCAGGGATTTAGGACTATATGAATAGACAGTTATAGTTCATAGAACAATATGGGACATTGCGACAGTAAGAGAGACCACTAGAATTATTAAGGGAGTCCGGATAAGGGAGAAACTAAGGGAACTTTAAGACTACCACCAATATATAGAAGAGAGAAAATTTTAAATTAAATGATAAAAAAAATTGCAATTAAGCAAATATGAGGAAGGAACCAGAGCCAAAAATGGTCCCATTTTTTCAAATTTGAAGCCATGATTTATCGTCTAAAATAACACTCCCACGCCAGATATCTAAGCTTTTTCAGATATGACCCATTTATGGGGGGTTTTTAGGTCTAAACAAAAAAGATTTTAACCCATTTAGAAACCTTAGCAAAATCGGTTCAATTTCGAGTTATCTCCAAATCTGTCGAAATTTTCGAATTTCCAGAAATGTCAAAAAATTTCAACAGTTTTGCTTCAGTTTACGAGACACCTTTTCTAATAAACATTGGTCCACTGAATACTGCATTTAAGTTTTTAAAAGCGCTCTAAGGATTATTGAATTATGACAGCCCAATTAGAGATGAAAAAGTTGTGTTTATGACTTTCTTTTTTGAAGTATAACATCCTAAAATTAAGCGGCATTAGGCGCTGAATTCAATATAATTTCATTTAACATTTTGCCATCATAGAGAAAACAGATTCATTGTGTCAACTGAATTAGGCGAAGCTAATGCAACAAAATTTCACTTGAAACAATATTTCAATTGAATATGAAACAATTGTATATGAACATCTGTGCACCACACACGATGCAAAGGACTCTATGCACTTAGAATATTTTGTATGGTAAAATAACGGAGAATACCATTTAAAAGAAATTATTCTTCATTAAAAACCGTTTTACTTACTTTTAATTAAAATTAAGTACCAGTAAAAATAAATGATTATTGAGTTAAAAATAAATATTAAAATTTTAGAAACTAACTGATTATTAATTTATTTAAAACTGGTCATTCAGTTATTTGAAATTCTTTCGGTTGTTGTATTTTTGTTAGTTTTTTAATCTACAAAATGTATACTTACACAGTCTTGAAACGCATTTTGTGTGAATGACCTTATGTGTGTTTGTGTTTGTAAAGTTCTTGTAATTCGAATTTAAATAATTTTGTATATAAACAATTTAAATAAAAACGAAAGTTGGAATTTATTAAATGTTCAATTAAAGTTATATTAAATTCTAAGCAATTGAAAAATATCCCTAAATTACGGTAAATTATAATCAAATAAATGTATATTCGTTTGTTTTTAACTGAACTGAAAACTTCTTTTATTAAACTTTAAACAGTGGACAACATATTATTCTGAGCAAACAAATGATTTTCATGAATAATAGGATTGCTATATTGCAAAATCACTATGAGCGATTTTTTTTATTTATATTTATCATATAAATACAAATTATATCTTAATCGAAATTATATCCTAACCGAAAAGAGAGCCTATGGTGGGAATTTAATCCACGAACCCCGCATTGATAAGCTAGCTCACTACCAACTAATCTACCGTGGCGAAAAGCGATTTTATAAAGGGTTATTATCAGAGAAGACAAATTTGTTTGTTTTGCTTTTTTCTACTTTTATTTAGATTTTTAAGTATTTAGCTTTTAAGTAGCTTTTTCTTAGGATGTTATAGCTTTAAATGCTATTTTTACATTTTCTTGCTCAGAAGTGTTTTTTTTTAATAAAACAAATTTCTGCTAGTTTTGATTTTTTGTTAAAAAAAAGTCTATTTTATTTTTGCTTTTTTGCCAAAAGTTTTGGAATTAAATACATTGAAGTTTGCTTTTTTTTTCTTCTCTGGTTATAATTCAATTAAAATAGTTTGTAAGTTAAAATAACTCATAATGTCATTTAAAAGAAATGATATTTCATTTAAAAACCGGTCTACTTAATTTTCATTTAAATTAAATGCCTTTTGTTATTTATTTTCAAATGTTGATTAATCATCTGACACATCCGTGAGAAACAAATGATATAATCAGTAAAAATAAATGTCAAAATTTTACCTACCAATTCCTTAAAAAATATTTTTTTTTTCATTTATTTGAAATTGTTTCCCTTTTTGTATTTTTTTTATATATTCGTACAATACAAAATGTATGTATGCACAGCTATAGACACTTTTTGTGTGAATGTGTTTGTGTATGTATGTGTGTTTATGAAGTTCTTGTACTTGTATTGAAAAATTTTGTATATATACCACCAATTTAAATAAAAAAAAAAATTGAAATTTTTTGAATATTTTTTTTTTGAAACAGACAGTAAACAAAATTCAAATTTGTATTAACTGTAACGGACACAAATAAAACACAAGTTTCCGTTTTGTTGGTAAATTTTTATTAAATTTCAAACAAATGAAAAAATGGTAAATGATGGTAACTTATTTCGAATAAATGTATAAAAAAGTTAATATATGTAGATATTTCTTTGAAAAATAAATGTATGTTCCTTTATTTTTAAATGGAACGGAAAACTTTTTTATTAAACTACAAACAGTTAACTACATAATATTCTGAGTGTATAGCTTCATAAATATCACAGTTGTGTTAAAAACGATAAGAAAACTGTCAGATATTTTCGAAATTTTTCGAATGTGAAGTTTATTGTTGGATTGTATAAATTTTGTGTGCGTTCGATTATTATACGAATTTTTCCAAATGCAAAATTATAATTTTTGTAATCATGGAGAATTCACAGAAAAGGTAATTAGGCGCCAGCCAAATGCAATGCATTCTCTGGTCAGCTACGAATTTCAATTTAAATGGAAAAAGCTTCATTAAATAGATAGTACACTCACCAAAAAAAAGTCTGTTATAGCAACTGAAAATTTGCTGTTATTACGGGAAATTCTGCTAATTTGAGCCCAGCGGTAGTTTTTGCTAATCTTAGCAACACATGTCTGCTGAAGTGTAGTACAATGAAATTAGTAGAAAAATTAGTAGCCGCTACTAAATTTTAGTAGCCTTTTTGTAAAGTGGAATTTAAAATCTATTTGCTAAAATCAGCAAAAAAAATTACTAAATACTAATAAAATTAGTACAAAGTTTTAGATTTATTTTTTTTATCGAGCATCAAAAATTTTTAATATATTTTTTAAATGATCTTTTATACAAAATGAAAAAAAAAAAATCAAAGGCTTAAAGATCTTAAAAATTGTTAAAACATAACTGAATTTATCATTTTGATTTAATTTAGTAATTTCTGTTTTGAAAAATATTTTAGTCAATTTTTTTTTACTTTTAAGGTTAAATTTAATTTTTTTTAGGGCTGATTTTTAGAACTAAAAACCCTTTTTAAGTGGATGTCCTTCACTTCCGATCCCTTTTTTAATTCTATGTAACATTTTAGGGCAATTTAAGTTTGTATGTATAAGTTTAAATTATTAGAAATAACATTTCTTTCAATATCGACTTTTTTAATATTATTAATTTTTTTTGCTAATTTTAGCAAATCGGTTTACAAAAATTTGTAAAATGATTTCTGAAATTAGCAACGAAAATTTGTAGGTATTCTGTAAAAATTCTGTAATTTGTAAAATGTAAATAGCAAAAAGATTTGCTAAATAATAATTTTTTTACTAAAAATCAGTACAAAAATAGTAAAGTGGGATTGAAAACCGTTTACAAATTTTTCTACTAACTTTTTTTTTCTGAGTGTATTTATACTGAGTTAGAATAAAATTAACTTACGAACTGTTGCCGTGCTTAATAATTTAAATAACACAAGATGTTTAAACATAATAAATTGTTTCCCTTACTCACATAACAATTCTGTTGTGAGAGAGTTCTAACCACTTTTTAAAATGTGTTATTTATGGTATTGCTGTTTTATTATGATTAAAATAACTCATACGCCATGATATATCAATATAAATCAATTTCAATCAAGACTATTTTTCCATTTCACACATTAAACAAAAATAAAAGGGATAAAATCAGATGTACAAAAATTTATTCATTTTTGTTGGTTATATTAAATTTTATTAAACATAAAAAAATAAATTTTAAATGGCTTCTCTACAACAAATATAAATTCAGCAATAAAATAAAAAAAAAACAGTAAAGAAAGTGAGAAAAAACAAATAACAGCAGCAATAAAAAAACAATATAACTCGGTCAATAAGACTTATTGCAGTCAATATAAAATCAAACAAAAACATATGGTTTTCATAATGCGGCATCAATGGAGGCTTTTATAACCAAGAAAACAAACAAGTTAAAACAGATGTTGCCAATACTATGAAAACACAAAAACAATAACAAGTAGTGAAATGGCAGCAACATAAACGATAGAAAAACATTGCCACAAAATTGATAAACCACACTACTACTACTACATACTACTACAACTTGTGGTAGAGTAATGGCATAAACAAAAACTTTTCTTTTATTTATTATTTTCTCCCCCCAGCTCAACACCATATATCAATAACAATTTAACAAGAAAACAAAAAAAAAAAAAAAAAAAATCACGACTCTAAAAGAAAAACAAAAACTTACCGGAAAGTTAATTTTTAGTAAATCCATTGAACACACAAGTTGACATTTAATTTTATTTTTTATTTTTTTAATGTGATTGATTTATTATGGTCCTTAATGTGTGGATAGTATGACACACAATCATTATGCCATTATTGAGGTCATTCATTGATTGTTTTAAAAAAGAAAAATTGAAAAATAAAGTAAATCCCCAAAATGATAATGATGTGGTTGAACAATAAATACATAACAATCATAAGTTTACAGGCATTTTCCTAGCTGAAAACAACAATAATTGGGTTTTTAATGTATTCTGGCCTTTTAAATACGAAAATCGTTATAATTTTATTTAAATTTTTTTTAAATATGTATATTTGACTTTTGTTGGGACAGTTTAATAAAAAATTAAGTTCTTTGCTTTCAAAGTCGAGCCAATATTAGAGTAAAGAAATCAAGATGTATTTTATAAAACTCTATTGATACGTTTCGAAACCTTGATTTCGGTAAAGGTAAAAATTGTGTAAAGAATCCTGATTTCTTTTAATGAAAAAAAGCGGATACTAAAAAACTAAATTGATATAAAAAAGTTATTTTCAGTAAATACTTTACGGAAAAGTGGGTTTATGTGGGGATTAGTCCCAAGTACCATCCGATTTCCTTTAAATTTAGAGATATCTGGCACTTTGTGAGTCTAAATACTTATAGGATGAAGGCCTCTGCAGCTGGGCCCCTCTTGTATATTAAATTGTAAATTTATTTACTTTTTTTATTTGCTATTCATTTATTTACAATCTATTTTACAATATAAAGTCATTTAATCATGAAAAGTAACTTGACATACGTTATTAAGCCTCAATATGCTTAATAAACTAATACTAACAATTTTTATTTTCAAAACTTATTTAATTTGTATTTTATTCAATTTTAATTTATAAAAATTAAAATTTGCTTATTTTGACCTTTCAATATTGCGATTAACATTATTCTATTTATGTTTTAGGTCATTAAAACACTATTTTTCTTTATCGGGATATTCTTCAAATAAATACTTCATATTTAAGTAATTTATTACAGTATGTACAATTTTACAAAAGTTTCATTAATATTAGGGTTAAGTGTTACCACATAAAAAGTAGGTCTAATATATGAAGTCTTTTCAGCCTTCTAACATCTTCCGTTTCATCTAATAAGAAATTGCTAACACATTAATGTGGTTACTAAGCCGATCTATATATCGGGTGCTAAATTTACTTATTTCATCTTTAACATACGAAATTTTAAGGTCTCTATGAATTTGTTTGTTTGTCATGTACCAAGGAGCGTTTTTAATAATTCCTAAAGTTGGTTTTATGTCCAAAATGGTTTATGGTATGTCCAAAATGGTTTTAAAACACACTTGTAAAGAAGTACTTTGTTTTCTAAACAAAGCTGTGACTTAGATCCTAATAACCACCACATTTTCTTAGTTTTAATGTTCAGATGATCTCTTTTTGCGATAATGTGTTTCTTCTAAGTTAATCGCTGATACAAATGCATACCAAAATATTTAACACAATTTGTTTTAGAAATTTGAGACCCGTAGATATATATTGGTGTGCCTTCCTCTCTTTTTAAAGTAAAAGTTACATGATTATATTTCTCTGCATTAATACATATCTTCCATCTTGTTAACCAACATAGTTTTGTATCAAAGCTGACGCTGTAACTGGCGATTCAGTTGATGCTAATATAGCAGTGTCATCTGCATAGGTAGCTATTGTGTAAAACACTGGACCTAATACACTCCCCTGAGGTACTCCTGCTTTGATTTCAAATATATTTGACTTATCATCTCTAACTTTTACATTTAACTTTCTTTTTTCCGAATATGATTTAAGGTAGAATGGTGTTGGTAACAATTTTTTTTAATTTGTATAAAAATCATATATCCCATACTTTGTTAAAGGCGCGTTTGACATCTAAAAAGACTGCAGAACAGTACATTTTTCTTTCTAGTGCGTCTGATATCACATTAACTAATCGTTGACACTGCTCCGGAGTTCCGTGTTTATTTCGAAACCCGAATTGATGATCGGAGATTATGTTTTGTTTTTCAATTATTGGTAAGATTCTACACGAGAAAAGTCTTTAAAAAATTTTTGGGAATGTTGGTAACAAACTTTTTGGTCTATACGATGATATAACGTTTTGAGGCTTATTTAGCTTAGGTATCATTATTAT
>OX456527.1:52394807-52444340 GCA_949748255.1 Eustalomyia histrio
GAAGCGAAATTTATGCATTGATATACAAATACTCTTTATTAAAACAAATAAATAATTCTGCATTAGTGAAAAAGCATTTTTGAAACATTTTTCAAAAATGTGAATGAATTTTAAGACAAATTTTAAAATATTTTTGGATAATTTAAAAACTGGTTGTACAATTTAGAAACATTTTTAGACAATTTTAAAATATTTTTGAACATTTTTAAATAATTTTTGCACAATTTTAAAACATTTTTGGGCAATTTGAAATAATTTTTACACAATTTTAAAATTATTTTGATAAATTCTGAATTAAAGCTGGAAATGGTGTAGTGTTAAATAATAAACATAATGCAAAAATGCACAGATTGCGTCGTCATAAATATTTAAGGCTGAAAAAATGCAAATGACAGGCCAGCTCGTTTCAATTAAAGGTAAAAAAATCAGTTTTTCTTGATTTTTCAAAACTTTTATAAAAATTGCAAAACTGCATAAATTCTAACCCTCATGAAATTTTAAACAAAAATATAAAAAATTATTTAATAAAAAAATTAAAAAATTTCATCAGAACTATTTTTTCAATTTGAATAAATGCTTTAGATTTAAAAAAATAAACGATATACTATAACATATGCTTTAGAAGTAATGAAGAGTGATTTTTTAAGATATGCATCGGGTTTATATCCAGATCACTGTATTTGAAATATGAACACATGAATTCTTTTGGAAGTGCCTTAGAATAACACCAAAAAATCATAAAAGAATGTCAACTGAAGTTTAGGAAGCAATGAAAGAAGTTATAGTCACAGAATGACTACCATTTTTTTTTTTTGCTGGGGTATTAAATAAATGAGTAACATATGGCAAAAGCAATCTTATAAATTTTGGGTGTAAGTTATCACTTCCCACTGCGTTTGATTTTGAAACGTTGAAATAACGTCATATTAAGTAACGTAAGAAAATTGAAAATGTTCCTCAATTGTCGCGTTTTCTGTATTTAACGTGTCTGAGGAAAAGTTTAAAAAAGTGGGATTTGCTTGGATTACAGGGGTGTAAGTAAACGCTCTGTTAAGCATATTAACATCTACTTGGCAGTTTTGGTCCTCAAAAAATTATCAGTACTTTTGGCGTGGGATCCATTTGTTGCCAGAAAGATCAGAAAAGGTCATAGCTAACGAACGTTAATACTTTGAATAAATGTATATTGTACAAATGTTTCACACAAAAATATTGCTAAATCTACGAATACAGGGTCGTTTCAAAATAGTATTAAAATTAAAAATTAGATTAACTGTCAATCAAACAAATGAAAATGTAGTTTAATTGACATTTTTTATTTATATTAATTATATAATTACAAATTATATCATAATACCCTAACCGAGCACTAGCAACAAAAGCTATCGGAACATTGTAGCGAAAACAGCGAAATTGAACCACGACCCTCGCACTGATAAGCTAGCACGCTACCAATTAGCCTCCTGGGGCACCCTTGTTAAATTGTCTTGTATAGTGCTCGATTAAGCAGATTTGGTCGATTTAATTTTCAGTTTAAATTGGGTCTTAAAACTGGCAAACAAAGCTACACTTAATTTTAAAAATATGTACGTTAAGGATTATGTGCAAAATCATTGACAAAACATTAATGTTATGCAGATTTTACTTCATTTTATGCAGGTTTTATTAACGTATCCGACATGCCGTTGGAAACAATTACCGATATCCAATTTTTCTTTCCCATTTTTTAGTTCACGAGAAGCCGAAAACCGAGACAGATTTATTTTAAACTTCTTTTCTTTATCGCATATCTCCACAAAATATGAAATTTTCGCTTAATTAAAAATTATTTTGTGAGTCAAAAAAGTGAACTGATATGCTTTTTAAAGTATTTTTCGTTTTTTTTTTTTTTTGTGACGCATTTTGGAGCCCAACTGTTGGGTTCAGTTTAAAATTGGAACCTGTTTCGCAATAAGTGAAAACAGAACTGATTCCGAAAATACATATCACGACATATGTGAAAAGAGGACCGGTTCTTCAAGTACCTACCACGTGAACGATTTAAAAGTCTATATCAAGTGATGGGTGTGAAAGTACTAGTCCTGTGGCAGGTGAAAACGGGCATAGGGTTTCTAAAGTACCTATCACGTGGACGGCATAAAAAGTCTCTATCACGTAATGGGTCGGAAAGTGAAAACAGTACCGATTCAAGAAAAAACTACCACATGCTTGGTTTAAAAGCCTCTATCACATGATGAGCTTAAAGGTACGAGTTCTGTGGTATGTTTTTTGGGGTTAGTTGTATGAGATGTTCTTTAGAACCAGTCCTGTCACATGTCAAAAAGGGCAATTGACCCCTTAGGACAAGCCCATATTAAAATGACCTGTCCTTTTCATATAAAAACCGGTTCCGTGACCGATCCCTATCACAATGACACGGTCACATGAACGTGTCCTGCGATAGGCCCTTTTTTGTGTTAAAATTAACAACATTTTGTTTCAAAACTTAGTAAACTCATAACATTTAGCCCAAAATGTTAATAGTGTTAATAAATTTGATTCTAAATAAAAAATTTAAAATATTTCTTTAAAACTACAGACTTATATGTATATTATTTTAAGTGTTTGCACTTTAATCTTCCGAATGGTGTCAAATTAGCAATTTATGACCTATAACACACAACACTGTAGAGCATTTTAAACAATTGATAAACTATATACAATATTGACAGATAATGGTTATACCATTCTATTATATTCATAGGAGAATAAAATAATAATGAACTCAATTTTTATAATGATATTGACATTTTAACGGACGTGCATTTACGTGCACAAATACATAAATATTTGTGTACATTGAAAATACTTGGGGCAGTAAATAAGAAAAATATTTGCAAAAAAGAAACCTTGTTTTCTTTATCTTTTACCAAAAACAATATACAAATGTCAAAATTGACGTAGAAATACACACACACACAAATTTAATAAAAAGTAAAGATACAAACACAAACACAAACAAACACGGCAGTGCATTGCCTACGTATGTATGTGTTTGGTTTAGGTTAAAATAAAAAAAAAACTAACATGTTCCAACATAAGTAGTTCAAGGTTACTTCCTGTCAATGTAACTACAATTTTTTTTGCACTACTCACACTTATACACTTTGTCACTCACACACACACATGCAGAATTACTTTAATTTATTGTAGTACGATGGAGAATTATTTTAAGTGCATTTCCGGTACAAACACCCACTAAATTGGGTAACTAACTAAAAGAGAGACATAGAGTAGGTACTTACTCAGTTCCTCCCAATTTTTTTAAGACATGTATTTAAATAAACTCAGTGAATATTATTTTTTCTCTCATTTTGAGTATAAGTAAATTTGGTTTTTTTATGTTCAAGTAGCTTTTCATTGTGGAAACTTTGTTTATGGTTTAACATTTGCTTTACATCAACATTTTTAATAAAAATTAAAAAAAAAATTCCACAACTACTATAATATAGTTTAAAAATTTTTCTCAATTTAAGTAAAATTTTATAAAAACTTAGAAAAATTTCCTTAAAATTAATAAAAAAAAATTCCTATGTTTGAGTAAAACTGAAATAGTTTATATACTCAGAAATAGTTGATATCTTTCCTTAGTAATATTTCTTGATTTTAGGAAAAAAAACAATTACATTTAATAAAAATCTTTAAATTTTTAGGAAAAACACCTTGGTTTTAAGAAATTTGTATACTAAAATATAATAAAACTTAGTTTAGTTAAAAAAAAAATAAGAACATAATTTACTCCCATTTAGTTCAAAAAATATGTCTGACTTAAAATGGGAAAGTACTTGAAATTAATGTGTGTGTTTATTTTGTTTCGCAAGTAGTAAAATTAACTATATTTTAGAAAACCATTTCTAAATTCAGTTTTTAAGTCTGCCACTTCCTAATTTTTAAGAATTGTTATCTAAAAATTAGTTTAGGCAATCAAAAATAAAAAGTAAACATTTTTTTCATATGTAATAATAAAAATGTATTTGGGTTTAGAAACTAATAAACTATTTCCAAGGAAAATTTTCATTCAATTTAGTTCAGATAAATTTAAAAAATTTTAATTAAATATTTTTTTTTTTTTTTTCAAGTAAAAGTTTTCTAATTTTTGAGAAATAATAACCTTAGGAATTTTCTTTTGTTGGAATATGTTTAAATTATTTTCAATATTCTTTTTCAGAAAAAAAAACAATAAATTAAAAATAAACTAGTTAGTTTTCCTAATTTTAAAGAAAAAATATTTTTAAAGAAAACAAATTAAGTAACCATTAAAAAAATTATCGTACATGATTGTAATTTTTGGTTCGTGAACATGCGTGAGTTAAAAATCGCTCACGTGCCCATCTCTAATCTCAACAGTCTTAAATATTGAACTTAAAATAGCTTAAAATATATTTAAAAATTTTGTTAGCAAAAAGAAAAAAAATTCGAATTTGCGCTTTTATGTAATAATTTTGTTTGCTGACTACAATACAAAATGTCGCAAATTGATGTTGCGCCTATTAAACTTTATATTTATCGAAGGCACTAAAACCATATTTTTTCAGTTAATAATAAAAAATGTCAAAATTTGTATATTTCAATTAAAGTTTAAGTTAAAAATACCATAAAATAAACATTTTTGCAATTTCCAATAATAACAAGAAATGTAACTGTGATATTTTGTATTATTGCAACAATTTCCTTAAATTAGTTTATTTAAGAAGACAAAGGACCCCCAGTGTTCCTTAGCCACAGATGCCGTGTTTCACTTAGGGCGTCTCTTTTTGTTGTTCTCTCAAGCAGAACCGCTAACTAATTGCGAAAATGATGTCACTTTGTCACAATTTTTTACGTTTCTTGATATCCGTCATTACATTTTATTAATTTGTTTACCTTTTTGCTAATAAAATTCAATTTATTTTTTAAATACATGAGCTTATTATAATTCAATTTAATTTAAAGATAAAAATGTATGGCTAAAAAATTGTTAAAAACAGTGTCCTTTCAAAGTAGAAGTCCTCCGATAGTGGAAAAATACGTATGGTTAAATTTATTACCTTTATCATAGAAACAGTTTCATATTTATAAGAAAATTTTTATGAAATTTAAGGATAATTTTCACTTATTTAACTTGATGCTAGAAAATATTTTTTTATTTTTAGGGAGTTAAGTCCTAGTTATAAGTTAAAAAAATATATATATTTAACCATAAATAAAACAAAGTTTTTCTTAATACCAAGCAAACATTTTTTAACTAATAGTAAAATTTAATATTTATAATTTTACTGTTTTCTAAAAAAAAATTTGTTTTCAATAGTACAATTTTTCTATAATTTAGAAATTTAAACCAAATTTTAAGTTAAATTTGTTTCTTAATTTCAAGGGAAATTTTATTAAATATTGGTAAAAAGTGGAATTTGGGTTTTGAAAATTGAGAAAAACAGAAAATTTTTCAAAAGTGATTGCACATTGCAACTTTTAAAAAGTTATTTTATAAAAATGTTGCCTGTGGTAGGTGGTCGATCGGTGAGCTCCAATTTTGGCATACTTTCCCAGCATTTCGGCCGATATCTCAACAATGGCAACTGTAATGTTGTCTTCCACGACTGGAATTGTGACTGACTTATCACTGTACACGTTAGAATTCACGTATCCCCAAAACAAGTCTGAGTGGAGTCAAATCCCATGATCTTGGCGGCCAATGGACTGCTCCAAAACTTGAGATTTATTGCTCAGCGAATTCGCCTCTCAATGTCAACGAAATCCAATTCTTCCATTTTGCGCAAAAAAAATGTCGGTAATCATCGCACGGTACCTTGCTCCATTGCCTGTAGCGTTGCGATTTTCATCGTTCTTGAAGAAGTACGGTCCAATGATGCCGGCGGCCAACCGAACAGTGCAGCTTTCAGGGTGCATTGGCAGCTTCTTAACTGCATCTGGCAGCTCTTCAAACCAAATTCAGCAATTTCGTTTGTTGACTGACGTACCCATTTTCTTGAGCAATAACTTCATCTTTAGAGCTAAATCTCTTTCCACTGAGCCATTTCTTTAGGTTTGGAAATAGGAAATAGTCTTTGGGGGCTAAATCCGGAGAATAAGACGAATGAGGGGGCAATTCGTAGTCTACTTCATGGATTATTGCCATGGAAACTAAGCTGTCACACGATTCCATTGGTGGTCGATTGTGAGCAAACGCGGCAGCCATTTTGCGGAAAGCTTTCTTTTACCCAAGTGATCGTTCAAAATTAAAACTACTGAGTCATGTGAGATGCCTATGTCCACAATCTATCGCACGTTCAATCTCCGATCGGCCAACACCATATCGTGCTTTTTTTATTTGTTTTAGGCCTAGAGACCTCAACTGGGCGTCCAGAACGTTCGACACCTTCCGTGCTTGTAAGGCCACAACGAAAGTCAGTAAATCACTTTTTTATCATTGAAATCGATAGTACAAAGTCCCCATAGAATTTATCAAGCTTTTCCTTAGTTTGATTGACGGTTTATTTTTCGCAAAAAAAAATTGATGAACACTCGAAATTCACTTTTTCCCATTTAAAAAAAAGCCACGAGGTTGTATGTTTTGAACAGCTGTTAAACGCAAAGTCAATGACGCAACTTTCTCAAAATTTGACAGTAGTCTATTAAAAGGTGATACTTTATGGGAGCAGTGTTGCATTTCATATAACTACGAGGGAAGTTCGAAAAGTCAAAGACTTATTGATCCACCCTCGTATATTCAGACAGTGGTTTGAAGGGTATAAATCTTACCACAAACCGTTTAAGATCTATCTCAGATTATTTCTATCTATCAAATATTCAAATTTTATACTTATTTACGAAAAAAAATTCTCATGTGGCAACACTTGTCCAATTTACGAGTACATATGTTTCCTTTGATTATCATACTCATATTTGTGTGAATGCTTCTTTTATATTTATAAACTAAGGATATCCTTTTTCCATTTATACAAAGTCTAAAGGCATTTAAAAGTTAGTGACCTTTTTGTAAGGAACTTAAGTAAGTAGTGCATGTGGGCACTTTGTAATATGCATTTAAAAATAGCTGAACTGCATTTTGGATGGCTTAATATAGAAATGCCCTTTCTACATTTTTTAATTATTATTTCTCTAAAGGAGAAGGAATAAACTAAATTAAATCCGAAAAACTTTGCATATTATATATTTTTAATACAATTTTTCATCAACACTGTCAACAATCAAATATAAAGTTGCATTTAAAAAAATTTATATTGAAATTTTTAGATTTAATAAAGTTTATTATTTTTTTTTTTTCCTTTAAAGATATAAAAAATATAGCTATGGCCTTTCTGCAGTAAAAGATACAGTTACACAATTAACCCTTTTTTTTATAAAAAAAAAATATATACATATATAAATGACAAACATGGAAAATATGCAACCATTATCCATTATCATACACTTTGCTTGTTAGTTTTTAATGAAAAATTATAGAAAGAAAATAAATTATACATTTTAAAAATGTCCTTAAAATTACATTTATAATTCCATTAATAAACAAAAATGGCTGCCAAAAGAGCAAAAAAAAATAGTAACACATTCATTATAAATTGTTTTTCTTTCAAAACTTTGGCTTTAATCCAATGGAACAATACTACTTTTACATAAATTTTGTATGCTTTATATAAACTTTTTGCAAAGTTTTCATACAAAAAATATTTACATAGTAGTCAAAGTCATACAAACCTCAGTGTGACCAACTGTTCCCACTTTTGGGGGATTTTGTCAATTTTCCACCTTCTTCCAGATGTAAAGAAAAAATATCGCCTTATACAATTTATGGGCTAATTTAATTCCTTTGCATATAAAAATATTTTATATGAAGCTTGGTGCCGATTGGATAAAGAAAAGTCAAGACGGAAATCGATTGAAAATTTCAATAGTGAATAGAAGGTTAAAGTTATTTTTTTTTAGTTTTTAGAAAAACTTTTACGCCATATGATAAAAATGTATACTTAATTATTTTTCGTAAAACTTATAACTAAGGAAACCGCAAATATGCTCTAAAAAAATGTTTTATGCGCACTATAAATGTTTTATGCACTAAAAATTTAAAAAATATGCTATAAATATAAAAAAAAATTTATATAAAAAATATTTTATATTAAAAAATCAAAACAATTCAATTTAATATACACACACACTCACAATATATTTTCTGTTACTGACTGTAGTATATTTAAAAAAAGGAATACGTAGAGTTTTTTTTTTTTTAATGAACAATAAATTTAAATTCATAGAAATATATCTTTTAACTATTTAAATCAGTCATTCAAAAACCAAACTATAAAAATTACAGGTATTCAGTTTTCTGTTTCTAAAAAAAGAAATTCAAATAATTCCTTTTTGTTTTTTGTGAAAGGAATATATTTAAATTCAAATTTATTTCAATAATAATTACAAGAAATTATTCAAATATACATACACAAGTATAGAAAAACAAAATAAATATGTACATCTGTGTGTGTTGTGTTTTGTAATTTCAAACAAATAAAAAAAACTTTCAATTTGAAAAACAAACCGTTTTACCGTTTTATCAGTTAAAAATTGATGGTTATTTTAAACCACTTTCGATTGTTTTTACTGCTTTTGTCGATTATTAAATAATGATTCAATTTTTTGGAACTTTTGAATATATCAGGAAATCGATAACGAAATATAGTGAAGTAAATTTATATTATGATGAAATTTGGCTAAAATATTTTCTGTAATTAGTAATTTATATTTAAAAAGAAAAAAAATTAAATTAACCCTTTTACGCACTTGGGTGGCAAAAATTACCCAATACTTTTCAACGTCAAAAAACGCATTCTCATTCAAATATCTGCATAATAAAAGAAAAATTTTTAAATGGAAATAGAAAAACCCCAAATTTACTACACGCAAAGAAAAAACAGCGTAAGGACACCCATATTCGAAGAGCATAATATAGTTACTATGTATAATATAGTTATAATATTATGTTAATAAAATAACCATAATTGTACCATAACATCTTCCCTAGAGTTATATTTTGATTCGAAGCTATGTTCTTTAAATTTAAGTGATTTCTTAAAATATGTTTTTCCTAAAGAAAAAATTTAATATATGGGACTTTTTCAAGAAAACTTCTTTGATTTTAAGAACTCTTTTAAAGAAAAATACTTCAAAATAATTTTTTAAATTCTAAGGACTGTTTTATTAAAAAAAATTCAGTAATGTTAACTTTTTCTAATAGAAAAATTCTTAGATTTTAAGGAAATTTTAAAGATTTCTTTTAGATAGTTTTTATAGTCTCAGAATTTTTCTTTTAGGAAAACGCTTTAAAATCTAAGAATTTTTCTATAAATAAAGTTTTTAAAATTTATTTTTTATGACAAAATATCCTCAGAATTTCAGATCCTTTTTGGAATCTAAGTTTTTTTTAAGAATATATGAATTTTTATTTAAAAATTAGTTGGCAGAAACTGAGAATTTTACTTTAAGCAAAAGTCCATAGAATTTAAAGAAAAATTACTGAAAATCTAGTATATTGTATATTGTATAAGAAACCTTGTAATGGGTGATTTTTTAGCAACTTTCTTTTTGGCAGCTCATATGTTTTCGTGTAACATGTTACTGTAAAACATGTTCAGTTTAGTCTTTAATTTAACCATAAATCGAATTAAAAACGCTTGCAGATTATTGAATTTTATTATGAAAATTCATGCTGTGTGAGAAATGTGTTTTCATCGAAAAATTGTCTTCAGCGACGGAACTCATTTTTGGCTCAATGGGTACGTCAACAAACAAAATTGCCGTATTTGGTGTGAAGTATTGCAAAAACTGCCAATGCTTCCGAAAAATGCACTGTTTGGTGTGGATGATGGGATTGTAGCATCATTGAACCGTACTTTTTCAAAGAGAACGAAGCCAAGAACGTTACTGTGGATGGCAAGCGCTACCTTGCATTCAAACTGTATTGCGCTATTTCACCTAAATAAAGCAATAAATCGAAATTTTAATATCTTTGCGATGGTAAGACTGCAATGTTTAATTTTTAGTATAAATATCACAGACTTTACAGACAGGTTACCAATGACATATGTCAAACAAGAATTCTGGAACCATATGGTTATTTAGACATTGCAGTGATTTGCAAAATGAAATAGAAAAAATAAACTCCATATAATTTGTATGGTACATATTTTTTGTATATCTATCCTTTTCTGTGTATCACTGCAATTTTGACATTTCCTTTTAATCATTTTTTAGTCGCCATTTTGATTCAGTCAGCTGTATCCTCTCTGGGTAGTTTGTGATAAATATTATCGATGTCAATTTTTTCAATACACGTACACTCTAATTAATTTCTGTTGAAATTTACACAACTTATAGTAGGAAACTGTACTCCTACTATAAGTTGGGTAAATTTACAATATGTGTGTAAATGAAAAAATACACACATTATGCGTAAGTTGGTGGAGACAAAATGCGTAAAATTACATCGAAAGTGGGTAAAAATTAAATAAATATATTAAATTAAAAAGTAAATTTACCAAATTTGTGCGTAAAGAAATATGTTTTACCTGTAAATACACATACACATAAAATACTTAAAACTCATTTTAAATGCGTAAAAATCCCCTAAAAATGCAGCCCAATTTTTTTGTAATAAAAACAATAAATTTAATTTTAATATGAGTTATATTAATAATATGTTTTATTAATTTTTATGAGTTTGCACCTAAACAAATTACGTTAAAAAAGTAAAAACATGTTAAAAATATGTAGAATTTTGCACATAACTAATTTTTGTTCTTATTGTTCATTCGTGAGAAACAAAACTTATAACTTGTTTTTCCAAACTGTAAAAAGACACAAATAACATGTATAAGAAATTATAGTTTCAACCCTTGCCTCTAGATGTTTATATTTATCAGTTACAGAAGCCTCTTCAATAGAACTTTCTGTTACTGTTTGATTCCTGAGACTAGTTTATCTAGAATAACGTTCGCAAACGCATTCAATCGTTTGCATAATTTTTCATTTTTCTTCCAACATTTTCATTTTTCTTCCAACATTTTCATCATATCGCCAGGAATTGAAAATAATTTCAAATGTCATATTTTTTTACTGCTATAAGTTAGTATATTTACAAACATTGTGCGTAAAATTTTAATTCAACAAAATAATACTAATTTTAGGTACAATGTGTCTAATTGTAAACACATAGTGTCTAAAAATACTTCATGTGTGTATTATTGTATATCAAAGTGTTTGCTAAAAAGTTTTACGCATTATGTGTTTATATTTACCGAATTTTCGTAATATTACATAAAACTTTACCCATTTTATAGTAGTAATTTTACAAACATTTTTTAGAGTGTACTTCATAGGAATTACAATTTTAAGTAATTTTTGTGAACAATGTAGTAACCGTCTATTAATTTTTTATTTGTTTTAAGTGTAATTTTTTTGAGTGCTCTGCAAAATTCTTTGTGTGTAGTTTTTTCTTAGCTTTTTTCTTATACATATTTTTAACAATTTTATTTTTCTTTCAAATAGACTCATTTGTTGTTATTGCACAAAATCTATATTTATAACAATCCTCTTTTCTAGGTTGTTGAACCTTAATTTTAGACGCATGTTTTGAAAAAAAAAAAATCATTTTGCATATTTTGAGTGACTTCTAGCATGCGATTTCCTAAATGAGTAAAAAAATAAATATGCATATTTTAACTAAAAATAATTAGTAAAATAACTAATTTTATATTCGTTACTGCCAATTTTACAAAAAAAAAATAACTAAGGTTGTATTAAAATTTGAATTTTATTCCAATAACTCGTGTTAAATATAAGTTTTACAAACTAGGAATGAATTAACTAAACTAAAAGGTTTTTGTATCCTATAATAATGTATAATTAAATACTCACAATATTTTTGCAGTAACTGACTGTAGTTGATTTAAAAAGTTATAAATTTGTAATTATTAAATAGCTAAAATACAAAGAAATATATTTTTCAATTTTAAATATAAATACGGACTTTCTGTAAAAAAAATGATTTGTAAAAAAAAATGATTTTTTATAATTAAATTGGCTGATAGTTAAAATAAGTAAACTATTTGAAAAGTCATTTGTTTTTACAGTCTTTGTGGTTAATTTTTATGACAATTATATGTCCAAAATAATCGAAATATCATTTATTTTTAAGTATTTTGTAATTAATATGTTGACAGTTAAAAAAAACGAAATAAAGGAAAAATCTTTACTTTTTACGGATTGTGCAGTTAATTAGTTAACAGAAATGTCATTGTTTTAACGAATTTTTTGTTTAGTTTCGGTGGCCATAAGAAAAGTTCGGCAGCCATTAGAACTTTTCTAATGGCTACCGAAACATATTCAGTAGGGTGTCCCTTAATTTGGAAATGTTAAGTTATAACCAGTGTTGCCAAGGACAAAAATTTTTTGTAATCAAAATTTTCGAAAAAAAAGTTACCAAATAAGAAAAATGATAACAAAAATTTAAAGTTTTATGTTTTTTTTAAATATATTAAACTATTATTTTTTATAAAAAAAAATAAATTACCTGCCAAATAATAAATCTTCGGATTCACTATTTGCATTGATTGCAGCCTTTTTCAATAAGAAACCCAAAACAACCCAACAAAAAAAACGTTCCGCTAATGTACCGTTTTTAGTACGTTATAAATGAAATCCAACTCCCGTTACGTATCAGAAAACGTGTTTCAAGGAACATCGAAACTTATTGGAATTTGTTGAAAGTCCGTCAAAGACGGAAAGTTTACGTGCCTTTTTGTGGTGTAAAAACCGGAGTTGAGTGCGTTAAAAGCCAGTCATTAAAGGACCGGTTACGGACCGTTGTGTCGTGTAAATTACGGAATGTCTTCCGTTTTCAGAACACCGTATCCGATAAGTATCCGTACCGTTTATTAATATAAAAACGGTCTTGAGTTCTTGGTTCTATTATTTTTTAGATTTCTTAAAACAAAAGCAAATAATACACAATACGAAGAAAACATTCGAAGAAAGCAATTATCATGCATTAACACGTTTTAATTTTGTCTTTTTATAAAGTTTAAGTCCTGATAGAAATAAAAAACAAATTAGTAAATAGTACTTTTCGATTAGCCGCGCAAAAGTACTTCAAGTCACTAGTTCTGTACCTAAGTTTGCATTCATGCAATTTCAAATTTAACGGAAGGGTTGCGCGATTTTAAATACGGCATATATTCTATTCTATTTGGCTGCATATTTATATCTTTTTAAAAGCAATAAACAACACCGTTTGTTACAGAATCAAGACTGACGGTGAAGTCCGTTTTATCGCACGGAAACGGTTACAGCAAACGGAGTAAAAACGTAGTGTTTTCGAAAAACCGATTATGCGGTCCGTTAATGTTACGTTTACGTACAAGCTTTGACGGATACGTGCGGATACGTACGTAAACATGTCGCAAAATTCCGTATGAGTTGGAGAGTTCATAAAAATTTTTCTTGAGAAGTTAAAAAATGTTCCTGAATTCACATACACTCCAACATGTAAACTAAAAAATATTTATCCATTGTGCATTTAATTAATGTTTTTAATTAAATGCAAATGCTTGAAATACAATCAAAACATTTATGAATGGAACTCGACTTCGTTCGCTGAAACTACATGTCGTCCAAGTCCATGTTTTCCAATTGTCGACGAAAAAATATGGCTGAATGACGCCGCCGGCATAAAAACCGCACCACACAGTTATTTTTTGTGGATGAAGTGGTGATTCATGAAGCACATGTGGATTTTCACCAAACGAATATTTTGCTTATTGACGAACCTATTGAGCCAAAAATGAGCTTCGTCACTGAAGATGATTTCGCTCTTAAAGTTGCGGTCACCGACTCCGAATTTCGGTAGTATATTTTTATAATTTGCATATGTTGTTCGTTCGTGTACTTTACCATGATGAAAATTTTGAGTTTACTGAAAAAAAGGAATGTAACAGTTTGATGATCAGTGAAATAGTGCGTTCACAAATTACATTCAAAGTTGTCAAGTACCTGTTGGAAAAGCCCTTACAACAAAAATTAGTCGACTGTACTAATAATATGCTAAGCGCGTTTAAAATTGGCCTTCAAAGTGTATTTTTTAGAGTTTTTGCAAGGACTATGAAACAATAGGATCATCCAACCACCGAGCGAACTTCAGACTTTTACCACAACTTATGAAAAATGTTGCGTTAAAATGCCTTAACTTTTGCGCTATTTATAAAGCCAATATGACACTTTCTAGTTGCAGTATTAATAATGCTAATTAAAAGGGAGGTTAAACCAACTTATGTGAAAAATAATGAGAATGAGAAGTTCAACTATATATAAAAAAATAATCTGTAAAATTTAAATCAGTAAGGCAATGATGGCCAAAAAACTATAATCTAGAAACTTAAAAGTGTCAAATAGGCTTAAGTCTTAAGTAATTTTCTAGCGATATTTCGGTACATTTTGGCATTTTTTTGTCGCAAATAGTTGACATTAGTGACTGTATTGCAAACATTAATATGCAAATGTAGAATTTTGTTAGTACGTATTTCTGGGGTGTATATGTGTGTGTGTGTGTGTGTGTGTGCAATCACTACAACCTAATTACCAACACTTACTGCTTATAATTTATATGTAATTGCAGAAATTGCATTTATCACTGTTAACGGGTGCTTCACCCCACCATATAAATTATAGTTTGTTTTCTATGTACATTATAGGCATGTAGGCTGACTGAGGGCACGATAGAATGATGATGACACTTTGCTAAAAACTTTTATATTGTGCATATAATATTCCACTGCTATTTTCCTTGCGTTTCTATCAACAGCCGACATTTGGGTGCCAAAAACTATAATCAACCAGAACAGCAGACGCCAATCAAAAACGAAACTGTGACAAAGTTATATATTTGTGTCCCACGACTTATATGCATACAAATAGTATGCATATTGAGGGTCATAAGTTGTAAGCTCTAAACTAACAATATATTTGAACTAGAAACTTCTCTATAAAGTAAAAGTCACTCGGCGGTCTTATCTTAAATTGTTAAAAAAAAAAACTACAGTTATGAGAAGTCAGTTTATGACCATTAATTTGGATTTGTATGTTTTAAAAATAATATATGCAGGACTAATAAAAACTGCATTATGCTGACCGATTTTTTTTTTTATTTTATGAAAACAATAAGGACCGATTAATAAATGTCGCGTTAAATTTTAAATAAATTCATATATATATACGTAACATAAAAAATAGCGGGCTAAAGCCGTGATTATCGGACTCCCCAGATAAAAGTGGTCTATAAAGTACCTTATAAGAGAATTAGCACACTCGCAAGAGTGCACATATTTAAAATTTGAAGTTTCTAGCAAAAGGGTTTTGGGCAGGTAGTCAAGGGGAGACTTTTCCCCTTCTTGAAATTCCACCTAGAATATTTCCCTGTTTTGCACCTCCCCGTAAGATAATCCAAAAATTTCTTCTTAGTTGACATTTACAACCTACATACCAAATTTTAACTTTCTAGTTCCAGCGGTTGAATTTTGAACCTCTCTGGCAAAAATTCAAAAATATACCCCAGGGAGCAAATGATTCCACTTTTTAACTCTCCCCGTGGGAATTTTCAAAAATATCGCCTGAGCGGATGTCTTCTAGTTTCAGCGGTTTTGAAAAGCCGTGAATGTGGAACATTTTTCCTTTTTTAGCCCCTCCCCGTAGGATTATTAAAAAAGCCTTCATACCAAATTTCAGCTTCCTAGCTTCAGCGGTTTGTATGAGTGAGTCAGTCAGTAACGATATTCCTTTATAAATATCAATTTGTGTTTACAGGCGAACAAATTATATAGCGGATGTGCTTGTTTTACCCAGTTTATTTTTTATGCTCACGAGCAGTTTGGTATTCGAAATTAACAATATCGGTCCAGTGATGAAAATGTGATGAATGAAAATGTAAAATTACAAAATTATCCATTTCATATTTGCGTCTGATGAAATAAAAAATTTTGTAATATTTTTCATACTTTATATTCACCTCAATTTTTTTCACTTCAAAAATTGTTTTTCACCTTAAAAACAGTGTTGCCATATTCGAAGCCATTCATCTTTCACTACCGTTTATCTTTTCTCTATCCCTTTTCCAATTAAAGCAACACTCTAATAAGTAGGAAGGATTTATCTTTAAAAAAATTAAAATAATTTTTTAATCTTTAAGTCAATAATTTAAAACCATCTTAAAAATTATCCATAGTTTCTTTAGATATATGAATTAATAAGAAATTTTATGAAAAAATATTGTTTTAAAAAGTGTAGCTTATTTTTAATATTGTTTTCACATTCACATTGCAATATTTGTGTTTTACAGGGTCACCAAAAACATTCACCCGATGTTGAAATGACATAAATTAAATTTTTTTTAAAATAATTATGTGGGCCTTTAAGTTTTTTGCCATTAATTTTTTCCATTGTTTTTGATCATTTGGGTTCTTTTTACCGAATTTTCCATTGTTCTGGAAAAAATTCGGGCGATAAGTTCTCATATATTTGTCGGATATTCACTGTGAAAGCTTCTAGAGTCCGTGGTTTGTTCACATTACTTCAAAAAAAAACCCCAACCAAAAACTGTGAAGCGGTTATGAGACATTAGGTTACCCGGAAATCCTTCAAATGTCCATTGTCGTGCAAAGCTATAAAAAATCGATGAGCAGATGGACTTGTTCATTAGTTTACGGAATATGTTAAATATAGGGACTTTAAAATAAATATAGGAAGTGGCTTTGTTTTAAAGTTAAAAATGTGATTTTGAACACGAGCATGATAAAGTAAATATCACTGGTATGCCAAATATGTTTTCAATAAGACATTTAATGACTGCAGGAATTAACCAGTTATGGAATAACTAAATAATTGTTTTTTTTACTAGTAGGGATCAATATTAAGATTTTGGAAGTTGTTTAAATTGACTTCTTACAAATCGAAAAATTTCCACTATTAACTTCTTTGGATATTCTAAAAAAGAGATTCGTAAAGAAAAACATCCATTTTATTTTGCTGGGCATGGTTCTGTATCGCTCACCGAACACAGTAACCTCTATGATGCCCTCGCCATAAAGGACAAACCATGCAGTGACTTTTATTGAATACAATGGATGTTCGGGTATGATATGTACGTGGATTCTCAGTATTTCAGAAGGGCACATTTTATTTATGTCTCCGTCAAGAAGAAATTTGGTCTCATCGCTCATGAAAAAATTTACCAAAAATCGTCCATTGCAAAATAGTTGTCATTTCTTTTTATAATGATAATATGGTATGGTGCAATTATGTATGGAACAAAATATCGGCCAAATAGCCGCCGCGACCTCGGCGGTACACCTCCATCCGATGGTCCAAATTTTTCGATGACGCTGAGGCATTATTGAGGCTCTATGTCGTTAATGTGCCGAATTATCTCATCCTTTAGCTCTCGAATTGTTGCTGGCTTATCGACGTACACCTTTTCTTTCAAATAACCCCAAAGAAAGAAGTCCAACGGTGTCAAATCACATGATCTTGGCGGCCAATTGACATCGCCACCACGTGAGATAACACGGCCATTGAATTTGTCGCGCAAAAGAGCCATTGCTTCGTTAGCTGTGTGGCAAGTGGCACTGTCCTGTTTAAACCACATATCGTCCAGAGTCATATCCTCAATTTCTGGCCACAATAAGTTCGTTATCATCTCGCGATAGCGAACACAATTAACGGTAAATGCTTGGCCGACCTCAAGACACACTATCGCGAACAACAGCAATGTTTTCCGCAGAACGAATTGGGCGAGCATGCACAGGTGTTTTCACAGACCCGGTTTGCTGAAATTTACCCACAATTCTCCCGATTGTGGACCCATTTGGTCGATTATGCACGAAGTGCACGAAATGCATTTTGATTTCAAAGCCCATTTTCTTAATAAGCCTGAATAACTTTAACGCGTTGCTCGATTGTGTATCTTTCCATGGTTCAAATTGAGTTAGTCTGAAATTGAGAAATGTCAAATAAAATGCATAAAAAACTTGACGTTTAGTTGTGGTTCCCATTCAACATCGGCCCTAAAAATTTAACCACCCTTTATAACCAGTATAACAAGAAGTGGTATTGATCTTTAAAAAATTATTTATGACACTATATATAATTATATATGGCTCAAATGGGGACCATATTTACTTATATATGACTTATACAGAACCATATATACTTATATGTGGCTTATATAGAACCGTAATATTTGATATATGGTCCATTATCAAAAATATTTTTTAAAATGGCATGAGATATAATTGTATCTAGTGTATTTTGATATGATATAAAATATAATTATATGTGATTCCATGCCAATAACTTCGTATATCAGCCAGTGAGATAAATTTTGTTTAGTGTTTTTTTTTTAAATTTTTATACCCTTCACCACAGGTGGAAGGGTATATATATGTTTGTCATTCCGTTTGTAATTTCTACAATATTGATCTTAGACCCTATAAAGTATATATATTCTGGGTCCTTATGAAGAGCGAAGTTGATTTAACGATGTCTGTCTGTCCGTCTGTGTGTTGAAATGGGTTTTCCGAAGAACCCAGACATGATGAGGACTTGATTCTTTTTTATTTTTGTTACATGTGATCCATTTCTGTTTGCTATTAAAAATCAGACAGATCGGTTAATAAATGGCTGAGATATTAGCAAAAAACCAGGACTACCTCTAATTTTTTCCGTAAAATCCCTTTGTTTAATATGTATGTAGAATTTTACGCTTAACAAACACATCCATGTGTTAAAATTCTTTTCTTTCACCTCTTCACCTTTTATACACAAACAACAAACATTATTCTAGAGCTGTAATATGACCTATGGATACGTCTTATATAGCAAAAGATCGAAAATCTTTAGTATAACATATTTGCTGAAAAACTCGAAAATATCGGTTCAGATACAAAAAAGTTATGCCCAAAACATAAATTTTTTTTAAATACCTATTTTCTGGAACCATAAATCTTCCCGAGTCCAAGTTTTATCACCAAACTAAATGGTTAATTTCCTCTTAAAGGCGTCCGTATATAAATCTCTCCATTCCATATATGTCCATATATAAACTTCAGTTTTTTCCCAACCATGGTGAAGGGTATATAAAATTCGGCATAGCCGAATTTAGCAGCTCTTACTTGTTTTGTATTAATATTTTTTTACAAAACTTTAAAATTTTAACTCATTGTGGGACAACTCCTTGAAATTTTTAACATAAGATGTAATTAGTTAAAAATAATCTAGGTACATATAAAATAATACATGTGATCTCTGTTTCCAAAACTCCAAAAAGTAGTGAAAATTTATATATATATATTTTTTTTTTGTTTTAAATATGAAATATTTTTTCTCAGTCCATAAGATATTATTATATATAATTATGTATAACACAATTATACGAAATGTGGTCTTATAAAGTCAACCATACAGTGCTGAGTGCTTAACATACTACACCTTTGGCATTCTGCCATTTATCGTATAAATTTATATCCTTCTAAGTCCCCAAATATATATCTTAAACTAATTTAATCTGTCATTTTTTGGATCAATTTAGATCTGCTAGATATTTAGGAATGTCAAATTGGATAAGATTATTTTTTTTTTACCAATTGAGGCAAAATTATGACTTGTTTATCATATTTACCAAAATTCGTTGATATTTTTGAAAATAATGTTCTTTTTATTTACAGATTGCTTTTTGAGGACCACAAAAGTAATTTAATCCTGCCGTAAATTATATGAATTATGACAGCTGAAATTATGGCGTCAAATGACACAAACTTTGATCCGGGTAAATTGAAAAAAAAAAATATAATTGTTTGCTAATTATTTATTTATAATCTACTAAACTATTATTCAAAATTTTATTTAGCACTATCGAAACTCATAACATCTCTGAAAGATGCTGACAGTCTTTCAAATGATCAAGAAATTGATTTTTTGAAAGCTTTACTGGAATCAAAAGAACTCAATGCTCTGGTTAATGTACATAGTAAAGTGGCCAAAGTGGGGAGAGATGATCGTTTGGCCCCTTTACTATCGACATCAGTAATGGTAAGTTGAAAGCTAAATTTATTTTCTAATAAATAAGAATTAAAAAGAAACATTTAAATTAGACTTTGAAATATGTGTAAAATAATATTTGTTTTTGTTTCCATTCAGATTCTCTATGAGGTATTGGAACAATTATCACAACGTTGTCATTTAAGTGATGAGTGTCGTGAGGCATTTCATTTGTTGCAAGATCAGCATTTACAAGTAGGTCTTCTTGTGATTTAAATTATTTTGGTTTTCTCATTTGTCTGCATAATTTGTCATCCTTTAGAGTCTTCTTTATACTCATGATTGTATTGCACAAAAAGATTTTTATCCACTTCCACCAGAATTACAATTTGATGTAGATGAAGATAAGGAAACTATAAAAATTGTGCAGCTAGTAAAAAGCAATGAGCCGCTGGTAAGTGTATTTGAGTCATTGAGCGTTATAAAAAATATTCAAGAAGAAGAAGAAGCTTGTATATGGCGAATATATATATTTAAAAAAAAATGCATCACCATCAGCCACCATAATATTGTCATACATCAATTAATTTGTTTTCTTATTAATTTCTCTTTTTTTTTTTTTTGTTTTATTTCCACTATTGACATCATTGTTAAGTTAAATTCATGTCTCTGTCATCATTTATCATCACGCTTTCAATCTATAAGATTTTCAATGCCTTTTATGTAAACTATTCTACACTATATATTATATTTACGTGCATAGCTACAGGATATTGACAAAAAAACATTAGGTAATCTAAAAAAAAAAATCCCAAAAAAATAATATAGTTATTATAGTGGTTTCAATATTTCAGAGTGTATTCCTAATCAAAGCGCGCAAGTATAAAACAAATTTCTCAATTTAAATCAATTAAACGCAGTACATAAAAAATAAATCAAGTCAAAGAATAAAACCATCTAAATTTTTAAATAAAAACGAAGGTCGTTTTTAATCTTTTTTATAGTAAGGATGAACATTTTTTAGAAACTTGCACAGGTTTAAGATACACGATACACTCACAATATTATTTCGTTAAAAATAATTATAAAAAAAACATATTTAATTAATCGACAATACAATAAAAAAGAAGACAACTGATTTTTCATTATATTCAGCCCATTTTGTTGTTTATTTTCAATCATTGTCTTATAATCCGCAAAAGTAGTAAAAGCAATCGAAAGTCGTTTAATGTAACCATCAATTTTTAACTGTCAAAACGTTAGAAAAAAATTATTTTTGTGGTTTGTTTTTCAAATAGAAAATTTTTTTATTTGTATGTAATTTTACAAAACACAACACACACATATATATTTGTATTTGCTACACTCAGAAAAAAAGTTAGTAGAAAAATTTGTAAAATAGTTACAATCCCACTTTACTATTTTTGTACTGATTTTTAGTAAAAAAAAAATATTATTTAGCAAATCTTTTTGCTTTTAACATTTTACAATTTACAGAGTTTTTACAGAATATTTAAAAATTTTTGTTGCTAATTTCAGAAATCATTTTACAAATATTTGAAAACCGATTTGCTAAAATTAGCAAAAAAAAATTACTAATTTTAAAAAAGTGGATATTGAAGGAAAGGTTATTTATAATTAAAACTTTACAACTACAAACTTGAATTGCCTTGAAATGTTACATAGATTAAAAAAAGGTATCGGAAGTGAAGATACCGACTCATGTCTGAAAATAGGACATCCATTTAAAATAGCACTAAAAAGTTTTTTTAGTTCTAAAAATCAACCCTAAAAACAATTAAAATTTGACCTTAAAAGTAAATAACAAATTGACTAAAATACTTTTCAAAACAGAAATTACCAAATAAAAACAAAATGATTAATTCGTTTATGTTTTAACAATTTTTAAGATTTTTAAGCCTCTGATATTGTTTTTAATTTTGTATAAAATATTTTTTGAAAAAACGAAATAAAATAAAAAAAATTGATGCTCGATAAAAAAAAATAAATTTTAAATTTTGTACTAATATTAATAATATTTAGTAATTTTTTTGCTGATTTAAGCAAAAAGATTTTTAATTCCACTTTACAAAACGCAAACGAAAATTTCGTAGTGGCTACTAATTTTTCTACTAATTTCATTGTACTACACGTCAGAAGACATGTGTTGCCAAGATAAGAAAAAAATACCGCTGGGCTCAAATTAGCAAAATTGCTCGTAATACAGCAAAATGTTCAGTTGCCATTACATCCCTTCTTTGGTGAGTGTATTTGAATAATATCTTGTAATTTTTATTGAAATAATTTTATATATAAACAAACTATTTTGGTAAAAAAAAAAAACAAAAAGGAATTATATGAATTTCTATTTTAACAAACAGAAAACATAAAATTTTATAATTAACATAAAATATCAACTCCTACTGAATGTCTGTAAATTTTTATAGTTTGTTTTTTGAATGACTGATTCAAATAATTAAAAAATAGATTTCTATGAATTTCAATTGATTCTTTATTTAAAAACAAACTCTACGTATTAGTTTTTAAATAAACTACAGTCGGTAACGGAAAATATATTGTGAGTGTATAACTAAATAACTTTTTTATTCCCTATATTTAGAACACTGTATTGCAGGGACTGAAACCCTGAAAAATTGGGTTCATGTCTGGGTTCGGGTTAATCGAAATAAAAAGGTTCAGGTTCGGCTTTGGTTCAGGGTTCGGGTGCAACATTTAAAAAAAAAGTTTAAATGTTTTATTAATAGAAAATTTATTTATTTTTTAAAGAAATTTTCTTTTAATTTTATAATTTATATATTTTTTAAGTTTTCTAGTTTTAAATTTTTTCATATTTTTGAACCCGGATCTGGTAAAATTTTTATGTTTATCGGTTTCGGATTCAAAGTTTTTATAACAGCGAACCTTTGGTTTACATTTATAACAGCGTACCGTTTGGGTTTACATTTAAACCAATCTTAATAAAGGTATTTAATATGAAAGTCCATCATTTTTTTTAATAAAATTCAGTTGTAATCCTTTCAAAATATTAACGAACATATTAGTGTCTTTCAGTTCTTTTTCTTATTTGTGGTACTCCACGGCGTATACTTAATATTATAAATACATGAATTTTTATATCACTCATACGCTTTGAGCACCATTTTAATTAAAATATTAAATATTGGCCACTGTAAATGGTTTTATCAGTACAAATTAGATTTTGGGATGTATTTAAACTTTATTTATTAGTTTGGCGTTAGTAAAATCTGCAGCTGTTAAACAAAAGTTGTTTGAATACAGATCCCACGTTGTAACGTTATCAACGAAAAAATTATATTCTTCCACCTTTATAGAACATTTAAATTCTAGGACCAGTTCATATAAATATTGCAATAAGAAAGCACATTAATTCCAAACCAAAATAAATAATGGAAATGATAACATATACCAATTCTAAACTTTAATGGAAATATTTATTCTAAATTCAGTCATATAGACTAAATTATCTTCTTAATCCAGCATCTCAACATGATTAAGTGTTAAATGCTATTCTTGCACTTAAAATGAAATGTCAGTAAAAAATCTGTAAGATGTATGTATTTAAAATTGATTTAACAAATTTTTAGTTGAAACCCAAAAATTCTTTAGTAAAATTCTTTTAGAGTAATAGAATGTCGCGTATAGTCGAAGCCCGGTAAGGAATACTACGTAAAACGAAAACCTAGCTTATATAACGAATATTTCTGAAAATTAGAACACAATATAACGAATAATTTGTAAAAAAATTAGAAAAAAATTTTAAAAATTAATCTAAATTACAAAATAGTTTTAGCATTTTTCCTTCTGAATCTTCTAGAGCAAGCGTGAAGTATTATTGCAATGCTTTTTTACATTTTTAGTTATCCCAAAAATTTTAAAAATGCTAAGGATGAAGTAAAATTTATATAAAAATGTTATGCGATAAAACGAATATATCGGTATAACGAATTACAATATATTATTCTTGAAAATAAAGAGGAATAAAGCAAACTTTATTCCACAGTGGGAAGAACTTAACTTCTTTGAGCAAACGAATTTAAATTTCTAAAATTATCTTAGTTAATTATGTAACGATTCCTCATTGCCGATTTTTAAAAACTGTTTATTTTCTATCAGCAAAATTTTAATTTGTTGCAAATTTGCTTTTTATAAATAAAAATTTTTAATAAAAAAATAATTAATTTTAAGCAAATACGCCCCAAAAAATTATGCACGACGGTGACCGCAAACACTGGCATGTTTATGTTAGTGTTAAGAGTATAGTTGAGATATTTTCCTTCTCAGTACATGTTTTTCTTACAAAAAAAAAATAATTTTTCGTTTTTTACATTAAATGTTATAAAATAAATTTTATTATTTTAACAAAAATTTAGAAACCAAACATTTACTGCTACACTAAGACAGACCTTTAAAAACATAATTCCTTAAATCAATTTTCAAATCTGATTTAAATTTGACGAACTAATTTTTATGACTGAATAATTTACTACCATAATTTAATCTTTATCAAGAATCAAGTTGATTTAAATATTTAAATATTTTATAAATCAAACCAAATAATTTCATGTAAATAATTCAATTTTAAATAAAAAAAATTAATTATTTTAATGCTCGAATATTATTTGATTCACGAACTAAAATAATTTTTTTAAATCACGATTAATTTAATTTTAAATCCAAAGAGTTTCATGGAATTTTTATAAAACAGAGTCGGGATGTCTTTCGGACCTGTCCAATTTTTATTATCGCAGTATATTAATACTCCACTAGAGCAAAAATTTTCTCCGTTTTGCCCTATTTCGCATAATTTTCGAAATACCTGCCTTTTTTGCGAAGCTATACAGAGATCACCCCCCGATAGAATAAATTTGGTAGGTTCCCGAAGAGTTTCATGGAATTTTTATTATAAATTCATATGATAATATAAATTAAGAAACTCCGATAAAACAAATTTCGTTTCCCGTTCCATTTCGTTCGTAAGAAAATGTGTCGCCCTGTGGCTATTTTATATAAATAGATACGTCTTGATGTCTTCCGTACCTGGCCTATTTTATTATTGAAGTGTATTAACACATTACTAGATCAAAAATTTTGTCCGTTTTACGCCATATCGCTTAGTTTTCGAGATACCGGTCATTTTAGCAAATTACCATTTTACAAAATGGTGAATATCCAGAAAAATAAGCGAGATTTGCAAGTCGATTTGAATGTATTTTTTTTTTTTTTTTTTTGTTTTAGTTCAGAAATCAAATTAATATTTTTTTAATTTGCGAATTAAAAAAGTAATTATGTTTGAAATGATATAATTAAATTGAATCAAAAACACTTAAATAAAATTGATTAATCAACTATGATTTTAAATTTGATTTAATTAATTGACTTATAAAATATTGAATCAACTCGCTGATGTAACATGCAAAAAAAAAATTTTTTTTTCACGAATTAATTCAATTTATCTTCTTTAAGGTCTGCGCTAAGAATACAAGAGAGCCACAGAATGCCTATGTATAACTTACTCGTCATAAGTTAAACTGCGGTAATTCTGTTTAGGCCGAGTTTTTGGGATGTGAGTTAAACTTTATTTAGTTAAACCGAAATCGAATTTTGTCAGCCATTTCCAAATTTATGAACATAAATTTGTCGGAAGAACCTTTCATTGCATAAAAGTTTGGTCTTCATTGAAATAAGACAACACAAACGAAATTTCAAAAGCAGTTTTTCAGTAACAAAGTGCCATAAACTGAGTTTAAAGATAATCTACACCCCAAATACTCGGCCTTAGAAAGTAAAAACAAAAAATTTAAGAATAAAAAAGAGTAAAAATATGGGACGTTGTTATTCTGTTTCTTCACTAAGAATATTTATTTCATATACTGCAAAAAAATTAGGCATCGTCAAACTCATCCAACCATCTACACAATGTTTTTTCTTTAGGATCATTAAACTTTGTAAAAAAGAAAAAACTTCACTAATTTTTGATGCAATCCTAATTTTGTGTCAATGTGTTGTATAAACTTTAACATATGTTTAGACTTTTGTACCAGTTACACACATTTTATCCTGCGTGCTTTACAGTATTCTTTACTTTTATCTCACCATTGTGATTGCCTCCCGAAAGTCATTTAAATGAATTAATTTTTAATAATATTAAAATTCTTGCTATTGAAATAAAAAAATATCTTTCAATTAGCTGCAAATCTTTGATATCTGTAATTAAAAAGTCTTACAAAATAAAAATACATGTCTTTGATATATTTAGGATTCTTTTAAAAAATTAATTCATTTAATTTAATATTTTTTTTTTTTTTGCCTGTCTGATAGTTTTATTATAAAATTTGATTGTGCTTCTTACTGTTCTAATAGCTATCGCAGTTTACACTATATCCGCCTATATTGTTTTTATTTTGCACAGTGGGATAAATTTAAAATAAACTCACAAGAAAATTACCCCAAAACTTAACAATCCGATTTTTATAAAATTTGGACATGTGATAGGAAACAGAAATTTAAGAACTACCAGTCTCACTTTTTAGGCCACCTCGGCGGTCTAAGGTGTGAAATAGAGGACTTTTTTGTTCAGCAGCATGTTGTAAATGTTCGAAATTTTATATAAATCAGAAAACAAAATGGAAAATCATTTTTATTTCACTTTTAAAAACTAAAGGGGAATTGATATTTCAAGGAACTCTATTTATTGATGATATTTATGAATTTCCTAAACTATGTCCAACTATTTCTCCTAAAAAAAATTTCATACTTAAACCTACATATATGACATTTGCTTTTTCCAACCCGCTTTATCAAGATTGTTCTATAAAATGTTTTAAAAAACGGTATACGAGTATAAAAAAATTTCAAATTATTGATAGAAAATTTGTGGTAAAGTCCCTTAAAAACAGCGGATATCATATAGGCTTTACATATGGTTCACAGGGCCGGCCTTGAGACCAGATCTTGACGATATAATTATAATAGGCTTTGCTAATTCCCCTTCCTATCTCGACAATTTTATTGCTCAAATCTCAACTAGAACAAATTTTTTCTACAAATGCAACACGGACATTTGAAAATGAAAAGCGAATGCAGTTACTCAAATATAGAAACTCATAACGTCTTGAGCTGATTATGTTTATTATATTAATTGTGGAAAATTATGTCAGGCGTCGGCGTTAATGCAAATTATCCTGTCTAAAAACTGTAAACTTTTTTTAACTGGTGGAAATATTCCGATACTAGCTTTTGAATTCAGAATGTCGTTCACTATACATCATGGTTGGCATTTAATACATTTTCATAATAACGATAGTTTGCTACCACAGCTACTTTAAGACTGATATGAAAATTTTAATATGACGATTCCATTAAAGGCAAGTGTCTTTTTGTATAGCCGGATTTATTGCGCTATTTTACCGGTTCAATTTTGAAATATCTTAAACTACCGTTATAATAACGCTAAACTAATGAAACACCGATTTATAACGGTATTTTGCAGATATAACAAAATTTAACAGCTAATATTATAAAATAAACCCCGTGAAAATAGAAGACACATTTCACTATAGGAATCTCAGTTTTAAAAATTTCGTATCGGTATTGATCAGAGTGTGATAGACAACTACCGTTATAATGAAAAGGTAGTGCTTGCCAACCATGCAATACCTTTCGGTTCCATGACTATCGTTTTTATGTCTTGGTTAAAAATGGACTAAAACTTTTCAGAAATAATCTAGCCGTAATTCTGACTTAGAGCTGTAAACTTTTTTTAAGTTGTGGAACAAAAATATTCCGATACTGGCATAATTCTGATAATCTGCATAATTCTAACATCAAACTTACATAAATTGTAGCAATTTTTCTACCCGGTTAACCGGGTAGACTGGTATACCCAGTCTAGATCGTAAAGACCGGTCGACCGTGAAACCGGGTAATGGGGGGCTCTAGTTAAAATTCGGTCGACCGGTCGAGACAGTAAAGATCAGTTAGACCTTAAAGACCGGTCAACTAGTTTTAAAACCGGTTTGACCAGATAGACTGGTCGACCGTAAAACAGGGTAATGGGGGCTCTTGTAAAAACGCTCCTTATGCTGGGTTGTTAGGTGAAAGTTCTTCTTCAAATGCATCAGTGAAAAATTGGGCTGCTGAATTTAAACATCGCCGTACAAACATTGAAGATGAACTACGAAGTAAAAATTAAAAAAACTGCAACAACAGCAGAAATCTAAGCCAAAGTACCTGATTTGGTATTAGACAACCAACAAGCGAAAGTGCTTGAATAAGACAATTCCATAAAATTTCAAATGAATTTCAATTCTGCAAAGTGGGTACCGCATTTCAAATGAACATTTTTAAAGCTTGTTTGGATTGATTTAAGCGAAATAAAATGGATTTTAAGCAAAAGAACAATAAAAACAATGCACTTAAGTTGTTGGAAGTGCACCTAAGAAGGCCATAACAATTCAATCTTCTGGTATGGTTATGGCAACAATTTTCTGGAATAACGCATGTACTTTAATGATTGACTATCTTCCAAAATGTAAAACAATAAATTCAGGATATTATTGTATTATTCACCACTTACCTTATTCTCTTGATTTAGCTTCCAATAACTTCTATACCCAAATCTAAAAAACTGCCTTTGCTGGCAATTGTTTTACCTCGAATGAAAATCCAATTGCAGCTGTAACTGATTATTTTGCAGAGCTTCAGGAAAATTATTTTAATTAAGTAATAGGAATGCTCGAAAATTTAAATCGAAATAAGTGTATTGAAGTTTCAGAAGATTTTATGGTATTGGAAAATAAACATAATTATAAAAACCTATCTCTTGTTTTTCATTGTTAGGTGAACTCTCCTTATAACCTGGCTATGAGGGGGAGGGAGAATAATATTGACATACAATATCCGATGAGCCGGCAAGAAATAACTGAATTATTTTAGAAATATATTTAATTGACCCCACTGTGTATTGTCCGGTGTTAATAAATTTTTAGTTTTCTCGTTTTCATGGTGTGTTTTATGACAATTTTATAGCTTTTTTCATACTTGTGTTTATATTATACGAATAAAAATCTAAAGAACACTGAACTACAATATGTATTTAAAATATATGTATGTGTATACATGCATATAATGTTTTCCAGGTGTTCTGTATTTTCAATTCAATAAAGTTTAATTTTTAATTATAGGTTTGATTTTTTTTTAATTAATTTTTTTTACTATTTCTTTATTTTTTGTAAACATATACAATTTAAACACTTGGAGCCGCCTTTGTACAAAAGCTATTTTTGTATATGGACTTCGCGGAAACGCAAAATAGAGCAATTATATTGTTTGCCCTGCACTACCTTAATTATTTGTTATATATTGTTGTTTTTAATATTTTATCAAATTAAAAATACAAAAATTTCAAATATTTTTATCATAAATATTTTTGTTTACATTTAAAAGAGAAAACCCAACAATTTCTAAGACTTGGCAGCATTTTTATACATACTAAATTTGTTAGTCTATACACGCAAAGAAAAAATATGGTTGGGTCAATCATATTCGAAGAGCATCATATATTTTTGGGTTTATGGTTGTGCCAACCATAATCTTACTATATAACTATATAACTATATTTTTACCATAATATGGTCCCTACAGTTATATTATGATTCAAAAATTACCATATTATGTTATAATGAAAATTATATAACTTTATTCGATCTTATTTTAATATAAATATTCAATTTTTTTAAGCTAAAGATCTTTTTTTATAAAATTATATGATCGCACGTAATCATAGTATGCTCAAAATGTTATCATATTATGGGCCCTCATAACTATATTATGATTCCTGGATTATCATTATATAATCCATAATCTAAGAAAACTAACTTTTCTTTCTTTGATTGTAAAATTATTTATTGATTGTTGCCAGCATTTTATCGTTGCATAATTATCATATTTTTTTCATAGTCAGAATTTTTGTTACCACAGTATGGTTACAGCCAATCATAATATAAAATATAGGGTGCCAATCATAAAATAGTAAAATATTTACTAAATAATGATGGTAGCGACCATGTTGATGCTTAGAAAACCAATAACTTGGTTGTGACAACCATACCCGATTGCAGCAAGCACAATAAAGTCGCAGTAATCATATTTCAACCATGTTTTTTCTCTGCGTGTATCTACTTAAATTTGTATGAAATTTTTATATACAATTCAAAAAAAAACAAACCTTATTGCAAAGGGTGGTTAAATTTTTAGGGCCGATGTTGAATGTGAACCACACCTTAACTTTAAGTTTTTTTCTGCATTTCATTTGACATTTCTCAATTTCAGACTAACTCATTTTGAACCCTGGAAAATTACACAATCGAGCAACGCGTTAAAGTTATTCAGACTTATTATAAAAATGGGCGTTCAAATTAAAATGCACTTCGTGATATTTTTTGGTCAGCATAATCGACCAAATGTGTTCACAATCGGGAGAATTGTGGGCAAATTTCAGCAAACCGGGTCTGTGAAAACACCTGTGCATGCTTGCCCAGTTCGTTCTGCGGAAAACATTGCTGTTGTTCACGATAATGTGTCATGAGGTCGGCCAAGCATTTACCGTGAATGGTATTCGCTATCGCGAGATCATAACGGAATTCTTGAAGCCAGAAATTGAGGATATGGATGTGCACGATATGTGGTTTCAACAGGACGGTGCCACTTGCCACACAGCTAACGAAACAATGGCGACAAATTCAATGGCCGTGTTATCTGACGTGGTGGCGGTGTCAATTGGCCGCCAAGATCATGTGATTTGACACCGTTAGACTTATTTCCTTAGGATTTTTGAAAGAAAAGGTGTACGTCGATAAGCCAGCAACAATTCAAGAGCTAAAGGATGAGATAATTCGGCACATTAACGGCATCGAACCTCAATTATGCCTCAGCGTCATCGAAAAAATTGGAGCCGAGGTCGCGGCGGCCATTTGGCCGATATTTTGTTCCATACATAATTGAACCATACCATTTTATCATAATAAGATGAAATCACAATAATTTCCTAAATAATTTGTGTTTTATTTAAAATCAACATCAACCCTTAAAATTTAACCACCCTTTATAATAAGAAAATAATCATTAAACGAATTTTTGGTGTACTAAAATAAATACATTTAATGTATTTTTGGCAGTATTCCCGTTTAAAGGATTAAAGATAAGCGTAGGTTTATAATTATTTTCTTGACCTAAGCTACAATTACTTTATACGTAACGTGACAAATAAGCTGTTTCAATACAAAGCAATGCCCCGAAATCATAGTCCCGCACTAAGATCAGCTTCTTAAAAAAAAGACTTTACATTAAAAACTGATCAGCTGAAGTGTTTAAATAAAGAATTTACAATAGCAAAATGTAAAAATGTAAAACTTTATTAAAAAATTAAAAAAAGTGTATTTTGATTAAAAAAACTTAATTAAATTAAAAAATAATACAAAATCCCCTTCAATATTTTGAAACTTAAACATTTTTTTTACAAAAATTTTTGTAGAACTCTTAAAGTATACTTTATTTTTAATTCTACCTTAAGTATGTATTTACATTATGCTCAAAATCTAGTTTAAACTAGTTTTATATGATTGAAATCTAGTTCAAAATAGGTTTAAAGCGTACTGTAAACGCAATCTTAATATTTAGAGTGAAGTTTTAATAAAAATGTATAGTAAAAATTGTATAGTACAAATTGTATAGTACAAATTGTTGCCAAAAAACACCTGGCATTTAAAATTAGTTTTAGGCCTGTCCCTATTCAACTAGTTTTACTGTGAAATCATCCAATTCAGATTCATTGTCATTTATTCATTCATTCATTCATTAATAATTTTTATCATTCATTTGTTAACAAAAATTTGCATTTTACCATAAATTGTTATTGCCAACTCAATTTCAATGTATTCATATAAAAATCGATACGTGTTTCTTTTTTCATTTATTTGTTTTTTTTATATAATTTGTATAATTAATTAATCAAAAAATTACAAAACAAAAATAATCACAGACAGGAGCACAAAGTGCGGAACCAATTGTTGTAAGTAAATGTCCTTCACAATAAAAACAAAAACAACAACACCAAAAAGAGAATAATTGTAATTTTTATATTGTATCCACACCAGAGAACTGCAAAATCAACTTTTTTCTTGATTTAATCATACACAAAAATTCTTGTTCACTTTTAATAATTCAACAAAATTCACTGTAGAATAAAATCAGCATCATGTTACTGAACGCGTAATTGGAATCAGTGTGAATCATCTGTCGTTTATGTTTTATGCAAATGTAATCACTTAACAGTGTTCAGTAACATGATGCTGATTTTATTCTACAGTGAATTTTGTTGAATTATTAAAAGTGAACAAGAATTTTTGTGTATGATTAAATCAAGAAAAAAGTTGATTTTGCAGTTCTCTGATCCACACCATAAAACACAACAAATTGTAAATACACTGGAAAAAAAATTGTAATTAGAAATTATAAATATTCTTACTGAAATTTAATTAAGTATTATATGGAAATATAATTTTATTTAGATATGATTATAACAACTAAAATTAAATGTTTAACAGTTAATAAAATGTAGATTTAAATATTTTTTTTTGTCAAATACGGAATAAAACTTAAAAAAAAATCAAAAGCAATTGTTTCAGTATTTTACAAAATTGAAGAATTTGGAGGTGTAAGAGAACATTTAATTAGTTTACAGTCATTAAAATATAAAATCATTGTCATAACATTAGTTGTTTACACTTGTCATATTAATGGCCACCATTGATGGCAGGCCATAAATATGTCAAGTGAAATAAGTCTTGTTTAATAATTTATTTTATTAGCAGCAACAAAATATTTTTTTTTTTTAACAAATTTTGGTATATCTAATGCATACTTGTCCCTTATAGTCCATTTAATATGTATATAATTCTCAGTAAGTTTATTAGTTTTGCTTAGTAAAAACATACACTTAAAACATTTGTGTCGTACTTTGTCTTTGTTTAAATATATAAGCCAGATGTTATGTTCTATAAGAGATACTTTTCATTAATTTTATATATAACTCGAATTTCCTTAATAATTTTAGGGAGCAACAATTAAAACTGATGAAGAAACGGGTAAAATAATAATTGCCCGTATAATGCATGGTGGTGCAGCCGATCGTTCCGGACTTATACATGTAGGCGATGAGGTTATTGAAGTCAATAGTATTAATGTTGAGGGTAAAACTCCCACTGATGTTTTAAGTATATTGGTAAGTTGAAAGTTTTGCTGGCTTTACAAATTAAATTAAATTAAAATAAATTCTTTATTATATCCTTGGCCTCTGTTATTTTAGCAAAACTCTGAAGGTACCATAACATTTAAATTAGTACCATCTGATGGTAGAGGGGCTCAACGTGAGTCCAAGGTACGAGTACGTGCTCATTTCGATTATAGTCCAGATGTGGATCCTTATATACCCTGCAAAGAAGCGGGTTTAGCATTTCAACGAGGTGATATTCTACATATTGTATCACAGGTAAATGTTTCGAGTAACTCATGGCATAGCAATACAGAAAAAGTCATTAGGAAGATTTTGATGTTTTTATTCGACAGTCTAGAATTTCTTTTCACTTTCTATATATATTTTTGGTATATTGTTGTCGAGAGAACATGTTTTCTAATGTATCTACCAAGTATTGTTATGTTATGGAGTAAACTAAAAGGCTGATTAATGCAAAGTTTTAGAAATATGATTAAACGTTTGATTGACTACACGCAAAGGAAAAACATGGTTGGGTCAATCATATTCGAAGAGCATCATATATTTTTGGCTTTATGGTTGTGTCAACCATAGTCGTACTATATTATGGTTACCATATTATGATAATAAAATAACCATATTTTTACCATAATATGGTCCCTACAGTAATATTATGATTCAAAAATTTTCATATTATGGTCCTAAATAAACATGTTATAATGACTTTATCATAATATGAGCCCACGTAAAAATAGTATGCTTAAAATGTTATCATATTATTGTCCCTCATAACTATATTATGATTCCTGTATTATCATTGAAATCTGCATTTAAATTTAAGAATAAAAAAAATTAATATTACTTTTATTTATATTTATCATATAATTACAAATTATATTCTAATAACCTACCCGAGCACTAGCAACAAAGGCTATCGGCTCGTTGTAGCGAAAACGGACCAGAGCCTCTGGTGGGAATTGAACCCACGACTCCCGCACTGAAAAGCTAGCACGCCACCAACTGGCCTACCGGGACTTTTTGAAGAAAAATTGTTAAGGAAAAAATCATAGACCTTAAGAACTTTTCTTTCAAGAAAACTTTGATTCGGTGGACTTTTTTAATAAAAATACTTAAAATTTTTATTTTAAATTCTAATGACTTTTATAATAAAAAAATCTTAAGACATTTTTAAGATTTTTTTAGAAAGTCTTTAGAAAATTTTCTTTAAGAAAAAGTCCTTAGAATCTAAGAATATTTCTACTAGAAAAAGTCCTTAGGATCTAAGTATTTTCTTCAGAATCTATAAATTTTTCCTTCAAAGAAGGATGTAAGTTTTATTCCCAATATATGAACTTTTATCTAAGACACGGTTTGGAGTATTTTAGTTTAAAGAAAAGTCCATAGAATCAGTTAAATTTATAAATATCTATTATTTTGTGTAAGAAATCTTTTTATACAAAAAACAAATCATGGGTTCTGCAGACTTTTTCTTATAAAAAATATTTTATTAATATTTTGAGAACTTTTTACAAGAAATTAATTAATAAACTCATTTTTTGTTTTAATTCTAATTGTTTTTATTGAAAACAATTAAAAAATATAGAATCTTTCAATAGAATCTCTTTGACAATGAATTGATTAGTGTAAATATTATTATAAGGAATTTTCGAAAAACTCCTTTAAAAAAAACACTTCTAAAGCTAAAAAAACAATTAACTGGATCTTAATGGGTCAATTGATGAAATTTTTAAATGACATGTGAAAAGTATTTTCTACCCATCTGATATTTGTCCAGTTTTAGTAAACAATATATAATTGTTTTTTAAGAAATTTTTTAGTAAAAACTAACTGAACTTATAAAATTTTGGTTTTTATGAAAACAAGTATATTTGATATATATTTATTTATTGATTGTTGCCAGCATTTTATCGTTGCATAATTACCATATTTTTTCATAGTCAGAATTTTTGTTACCACAGTATGGTTACAGCCAATCATGTTATAAAATAGAAGGTGCCAATCATAAAATAGTAAATTATTTACTAAATAATGATGGCAGCGACCATGTTGATAGTTAGAAAACCAATAACTTGGTTGTACCAACCATACTGTGATTGCAGCAAGCACAATATAGTAGCAGTGATCATATTGCCTTCATGTTTTTTCTCTGCGTGTAAGCTTTTCATAAATATGATAAAAGTTTTTTTTAAGTTTTCTTTAAGAATACAATTAAATTACGTTTACATTACGCACGAAATCTAGTTTAAAGTGAATTACGATATTTATACACGAACTTGATTTCGAAATCTAGTTTAATCTAGATTTTGAATTTTATGTATAAGCAAACCTTTTTTATATGCATATATTTAATTTTTTTTTTGTTTTTTTTTGTAGGATGATGCTTATTGGTGGCAAGCTCGTAAAGAATCGGAGCGTACTGCTCGTGCGGGTCTAATACCAAGTCGTGCCTTGCAAGAAAGACGTGTCATACATGAACGAACGCAACGTGATGCTAGTGATGATGAATCTAAAAGTAAGATTATTAAAAGATATTAGAAACTGACAGAGGGCTTTTATATAAATTTCTAGGGTACATGATTTTATAGTCAAAATGGCGATCCATTTGAAAATGTTGTTTTTAGTGCACATTCAAACCCCGCATTCAAAAAAACCTTTTATTCTTTTTATTGGGAGGAGTTAATACAATTATTTCTTAGGCGAGATTGGTTTAACACAAACAATTTTTTTTTCCAAGGCATTTACTTGATTTTAGAAACTGATGAACTATTTCTGGGGAAAATTTTCATGCAACTTAGTTCAGATAAATTTTAAAAATTTTAATAAAATATTTGTTTTTTTCAAGTAGAAGTTTTCAAATTTTTGAGAAATAAAAACCTTAGGTATAGGTTTTTTTGTTGGAAAACGCTTAAATTATTTTAAAATTCTTTTTCAAAAAAAAAATTATTTATTTTTAAATGTTGTTTAAACAACTGTCATATCAAAACAAAGCAAATGATTAATCCGTTAAAAATAAATGTTAATATTTTACCTACCAATTCCGTAAATAATAACTAATTATTTATGTATTTGAAATTGTTTGCGTTTTTTGTATTTTTGCAAAATGTAGACTCACACACTCAATAAACACATGTTGTGTGAATGGTGTGTTTCTTGTTCTTGTCATTCAAATTGAAATAATTTTTTATGCAAAAAAAAATACTATATTTTTCAGCTAAATTTCATTAATTTCTGTGAAAAATATCAATTTTTCCTTTCCAACAAAATGGCAGAAAATTTACATTATGACATTACATTTGATCCTCATTGTGTAATCGGGAGAGGGTTCCTGGGGTTTTCCGATATTCGTTATGTTTCAGCTTTTAGGTGACTTTTTGAAAAGCTTTTTGAATCCATATTTAGAGTAATCGCGGAAGCGAATACCATTTGTTTTTTTTTTTTAATTTTCAGTACTATTAAGATCAGGGTTAACCGAGATAAATTTCTTGCAAGTTATGTGTAGAATTTGGGGATCTTAAATATTTCTTATCTTATACTATCAGTTTAGATCTATAGCTTCTGAAAGAAGTTATTCAAGAGTTGTGTTGTCTTTTCTTAAGTTAGATAGCTTAAGTAGAAGTGATTCAATTTTTGATCCGAGAATTTTATGTCGCAGACTTTAGAATATATTTTCAACTATGTAGGTTCATTCAAATATCATAAACGATGAGATCATCTTCAATTCCTTTTTTAATTTGCATCCACATTTACCAATGCTTTTATTAATAATGTACTTCATTATCCTTAAATTTAAATCATAAATCTCTAAATACATAAACATTTACTTTTAACCGCATGTTCTATGCTCCCGCCTAAACCTTCTTGCATATTAACAAAAACATCATCTCTAACAATAAAATTGGCTTGAATTGATCAATAATAATACAAAAAAAAATCATTAACAAAACAAATCAGAAGGTTCATGTACCTCTATATGTAACATCCCGCCCGGTTCGTCTGTACTACCATCAACTAGTAGTGCCTCTGTATGTCGTCAACCAAAAACTAAAAAAATCATGTACGATTTAACAGAGAATGATGATTTCGATCGTGAATTAATTGCCACCTATGAAGAAGTAGCCAAATTATATCCACGTCCTGGCATTTATAGACCAGTGGTACTTATTGGAGCTCCCGGCGTGGGACGCAATGAATTAAGAAGGCGCTTAATAGCCAGAGATCCGGAAAAATATCGTAGTCCTGTGCCATGTAAGTTTAGATTAATTAAAATTTAATGATATTTTTCAATAATCATTTCTGGTATTTTTTAGATACTACCCGACCTATGCGTTCCGGTGAAGTAGCCGGTCGTGAATATATCTTTGTTTCGCGCGAAAAAATGGATGCCGATATAGAAGCTGGCAAATTTATTGAACATGGCGAGTACAAGGGCCATTTGTATGGCACCTCTTCGGAAAGTGTTAAATCAATTGTAAATGCTGGTTGTGTTTGTTTATTGAGTCCTCATTATCAGGCAATAAAAGCTTTGAGAACGGTTCAACTGAAACCTTTCCTTATTCATATTAAACCACCGGAATTTGATGAACTTAAGAAGACACGCACTGAATCAAGAGCCAAATCAACTTTCGATGAATCGAATTCTAGAGGTTTTACGGTAAGTTTAAAACGAGTACGTTTTATTTATAATATTGCAAGTTTTGTACAGGCTTCCAATCAAGCAATTCTAAAAATAGCTTGAAAAATATAATTCTTTTTTAAATCAATTCACATACAAATTTATTCATTTTAGTAATCAGAGAATAATATATAATCTCTGTAATTTTATTCTTATTTATATTCACCCTACATGATCTCATATATGCGGTCATATACAATCAAATTTTGGATCCGAAAATATATGGTCATATATGAGATCAAGTTTGGTTATATATGAGATCACGTTTAGTCATATATTGAACCATGACCATGTATATGAATTCCTTTCCTATATGGGTAAGATGACCATTCGTACTGATTTTTAACATTTCAAGAGAATACAATTTATTAAATAGTTCTTCCATAAAAAAGACACATTTTCATAGAATAAAATGTTTTTATTAATCCGAAACAGATGGTTGAAAAAAAATATCTATTTGTTTTTCTATAGAAAAACTCTTTAGAATATGTTAATGCTTCAAGAACAAATATCTGAGTAACACAAAAATTCCTGCCAGCTTTTATACAGGAATAGTTTACAGTTTTAAGTAAAAATTTCTCAAACTGTTGAGTGCTTTTTATAAATAGTTTTCAGAATATTAAAGCAGATATCAAAACTAGATGATTTTTCTGCATAAAATATATAAAATATTTCATCTGAATTGATAAATCATCATAATTCCCAGATTTTTTAACAAAAAATATAGGTTTTTCAGTAAAATATTTGCAAAAATTTGCAAAAGAAAAAAAAACACATTGAATTAACAGATCTCATTAGTTAAGCAGAAGTTAAGCAGATTCAATTATATATTTTGAAATTTTATCAGGCTCGAGATCATAAATTAATGTTACTAACGAATATTAAATACTATGTAGCCTACCGGAGCGCTTATTTTGTCCAGTTAATAAAAAAAAATAGTGTTAACTATTCGTTAGTAACATTAAATTATGATCTCGAGCCTAATAAAATTTCAAAATATTTAATTAAAACAGATAGATCGAATAATATACACAAAATTTACTTAAGCATATTCATCTCGCAAATTTAGTATATTTTTCTATTAAGTTGACTTTTATGCATTTTTTTCTTGAGTGTATTTGTTTAATTGCACCATACAGTAAATACTATGTGGAAAGGATATAAGTTTGTGCTAATGATTGTAACTACCAAAAATAACAGAAGTAGATTCAACGTAGAGTTACAAATTGAATCAGAATTAGCGATGGCCGACCGTCCATGTAAACTTTTTAATAAAACTACAAGTTGCGAATATAAATATGTTAAGATAAAATTATATATATCTGGTTAATATTAGGGTTGTAAAGTTTACATGCAGGGTGGCCCAAATACATTCATCCGATGTTGTTTTGCTAAATATACAGGTTGGTTGAAAAGTTCCTGCGCTCACAAAGAGATGGCACTGATAGCTCCAAACTTTTGTTTTTCTCAAGTTGGTACCTTATAACTGTCCTGAGAACACATGCAAAGTTGCAAGTCATTCTGTCAATTCTTTCTTTGTTTACTAGCCATTTGAAGTTGACGTGTCATTGATTTTTTTTTAAATGGAAAAAATTTAATATCGTGCAGTCATTAGATTCTTTGTTTTGAAGTTTTTAAAAGCAAAGGAAATTTATGAACAATTGTTAGAAGTGTATGAGTAGTCCACCTTCAAAACGCACCGTTGAATTTTGGGCTGGTGAATTTAAACGTGGTCGTACCAGCCTAAAAGACGATCCACGCGAAGGACGACCAAAAACTGCAACCACAGCAGAAATCATTGAGCAGGTACATAATATGGTTATTGAAGATCCAAGTTTGACTAAGCGTGAAATTGCTAATGCCATAGGCATCTCAGACGAACGAGTACTCCATATTTTACATGAAGAATTACGTATGAAAAAACTGTTTGGAAAGTTAGTGCCGCACACATTAACAATTCAACAAAAACTGGATCGAAAACAAATTTCTCAGCGTTATTTGGAGCGTTTTAAGCTGAATTAAACCGACTTCTTGCGTCGTTTTATAATATGGATGAGACTTGGATCTACCACTATGATCCTAAATTGAAACAAGAACGTTTACAGTGGACTGAAGGTGGTTGTTCAGCTCCAAAGCAGGTGAAGTCACAACGATCAGCAAAGAAGGTTATGGCATCAGTTTTTTGGGATGCAAAAGGAATTTTGTTGATTGATTATCTTCAGAAAGGTAAAACAATCAACTCTGAATATTATTGCAGCCTTTTGGATCAGCTGGATGAAAAAATTCGTGAGAAAAGACCTTGTTTAAAGAAGAAAAAAAATCATTTTTCATCAAGACAATGCACCTGCTCACAAAAGTGTTTTGACGATGGCTAAATTCAAAGAATTAAAGTGCGAATTGCTTGAACATCCACCGTATTCGCCAGATTTGGCTCCCAGTGACTACTATCTCTTCAGAAATCTCAAACAATTCCTTCGTGGCAAGCATTTTTCGTCGAATGAAGAGGCCATAGCAGCCGTAGACGGTTATTTTGCAGAGCTTGCGGAAAACCATTATAAGGATGAGATAAAATTATTGGAAGATCATTGGAACAAGTGTATTGAGCTTCTAGGAGATTTTATTAAATAAAAAAATATATTTCGTAACAAAAACAGTATTCTTTCATTTCGAGCGCAGGAACTTTTCAACCAACCTGTATGTATAATTAAAATTGAACGACAAAATTTAAATTGTTTTTATTAATTTTTTTTTTTTTTATATTTAAGTTTTTTGCACTATTTTTGAATATTACATCAGTCAAGTGGGAACGGCCATTGTTGATGATGGTTTGGGCCATTTTTAGAGTTTTTTCCTTCCATCTGGAGAGAACTTTGGCCGATAAGTTTTTGACCTGTTGTAAAATATTTTCTTTCAGAGTTTCCAAGGTCTGTGGCTTATTCACACAGACCGGTAATTTTAAAAAGCTCCAAAGAAAACAGTCTGGAGCGTTTCAATGGAGTAATCTTGCTGGCCACTGCAAATAAGCAAAACGAAAAATTATGCGACCCATCCTTCAAAAGGTCTATTGTACCGCGATGACACCTTTGAGTACATGTAATTGAATTTTGTGAATGCTACTTGGATCTTCAGTGCCAAAAGCAAATTTAATCAAACTAAATTTTTTAGCAACTTCATTGCGATTTTTCTATATATTGTAACATTCAGTTTTTGGCCCATATATATGAGGCCCCTTTCTGGAATTGAGTATGTTTCCCTTAATATGGCCCAAAGAGCTATAGTTTTTTTACATATTTTTTTTAAAAAAGTCAAAAAATGGTGAAGTTTATATATACGAGGGCGGGTCAATACAGGTTTTTGGATAAAAAATCGTATTATTTTTCACACTTTTTCCAACGTATCTCCAACTTGTTTATCCTTTCCGAAAAATAAGATTTGTCGAGGTTATCAAAATAGGTTTGTTTGTGAGATGATTTTGTCAAATCAGCAGAATATGGTGAATGAGGGGCAATTCATAGTTTCTTTAAATTGTTTAGATGTATGATAATTTTTAGTACTGAACAAAATGGAAAAAATTTATATCGATCTCAATATTTTTTTCTACACCTTCCTCTTTAAGTTTATATAGACCAATTGTGTTTAATCTGAAAAAAAAATATAAATCAAATCTAAAAAAATATATTTTTTTTTCTAAAACTTCCTCTTTAAATTTGTGTGGATCAATTTCGTTACAGTCTGTTGTTTAATCTTCTATAGTGACGAAGACATATAGCTTTGAAGGCACTTTAATTTTTACAATACTACACGTCACTGTATTTAAAAGCTTAATATAAAAAAAAGCTTCTTTTCTAAGGTTACCATCTGATATTTTTGAATTTTCTTTTTCTTACAGGATGAAGAATTTAACGATATGATTAAATCTGCTGACCGTATTGACTTCCTCTATGGACATTTCTTTGATGATGAAATTTTAAATGCTGATTTGTTAATAGCATTTGAAAAACTTGTCAATACTGTACAAAAAATTGAGAATGAGCCATTATGGGCACCATCCTCATGGGTGCAATAATTTTTGTAGAGCAAAGTATGTTAGTAAAGGCAGCTAAAATCCATAGGGTAGCTTGAGATAAGAAAGAACAAATGAACAAATAATGAACACACAAAAAAGACAAACACTGCTACAAAAAATGCCAAAAAACTAAACTAAACAAATTTTAAAACCAAAAAAGAAATAAGAAGAAACCCAATGTCTTAGAAACAAACAACACCAAAAAATTGAGTTATTTAAAGGGAAAGAAACAAAAATACAAAATAATTAATTGTCTATTTTTAAGTAAAAAAAAGAAAAATAAAATGTCATAAAATGCATAATGTAAAAATACTCTTTACCAAACACTCGTTATTAAATGAAAATAAAATTATTGTTATTATTAAATGTCCTCATTTATATAACAAAATGTATGTTCATTTCAACATTTCCATTAATAAATTCCTCTTAAATTACCCGCTAAAAAAAAACAATAAACTTGATTTACATTGTTGCCAATAATTTTATATTATAAAAAAAACATATAAAAACTATTTTAATATATACTTTTTTTTTTGTGTTAATTCAATTATTCATATTTTTGAATGTACCTTGCAGATATTGAATTACAATTAAAATCAAACTATTAAAATTGTAAAAATAATGAAAACAATACAATAAAAAAACCCTTAAAAAGAAACAACAAAGCACTTGTAAAATTAAATTGTTAAACAAATTAATACAAAGAAGCAAATAATATTGTATTATCTATTTTAGTACTTATTAAATAATAAATAAAAACCGTTTAAAAAATGTCCATTATTACAAAAACAAAAACCTATACATACATACATTATACCTATTTATGTACATTTATCCTAAAAAACAAATGAAGAATTTATAAAAATGTTTAATGTTGAAAGAAAAATTAAATTAAATTTAAACATTGTGTGTAATTGTTATTTATCATAAAAACGAATGTACTTTTAAAAAAATAATTGGGTTGTTCATAAGGAGTGTACTATGTATGTGTTGTATGTATTATGTATTTGAGCAGAATTTCGGTTGAAACCATATATTTGAAAAGGATCAAGAATACATTTGCTTGCGACAACCGAATAATTCGTTTGGCAATGAATTCGGTTGTCACCAGACCATTAAAAACATAATTCCTTAAGTCAATTTTCAAATCTGATTTAAATTTTGACGAATTAATTCGCGAATTAATTTTTCTGATTCTTTATCTTATTAGAAAAATCAAGTTGATTTAAATAATTCTTTCTATAAATGAAATGAAATAATGCAATTGGAATAATTCAATTTTAAATTAAAGAATTAAAATAATTTTAATTTGATTTGCGAATCAAAAAAATAATTATTTTGATTCTGGAATATAATTTGATTCGCGAATTAATTAATTAATTATTTTTAAATCACGATTAATTTTATTTTAAGCTCAAAAGGATTTTATGGGAACTCCGGACCTGGCCTATTTTTATTATCGCAGTATATAAAATATCTACTGGAGCAAAAAATTTGTCAGTTGTATCTCGCGAGACAGCGCAAAACGGACAAAATTTTTGAAAAGCTCAACAAAGGCTACCTTTCGATAGATTAGATTCGGTAGGTCCCCGAAGGGTTTCCTAGAATTTTTATAAAACAGCCACAGGGTGACTATTTTTTTCATGAAAAATAACACACTCCGATAACACAAATTTCGATTCCAGTTTCATTTCGTTCGTGTAAAAATGGGTGACTCTGTGGCTGTTTTATAAAAATATATACCTGGGTAAGTCTTCCGGACCAGGCCTTTTTTATTATCGCAGTATATTAATACTCTTCTAAAGCAAAATTTTTATCCATTTTACCCTATCTCGTTTAGATTTCGAGATACCGGTAATTTTAAATTTACAAAATGGCGAATATCTAGAAAGCTAAGCGAAAGACAATTTAAAAGTTTTTTTTTTATTTTATTTTAATACGCAAATCAAATTAATCTTTTTTAATTCGCGAATTAAAAAAAATTATGTTTGAAATGATTTGATTCACATGAATCAAAACAGATTCTAATGAAATTGCTTAATCAACTATGATTTTAAATCTGATTTAGTAAATTGATTTATAAAATATTAAATCAACTCGCTAATTTACAAGAACAATAATTTTTTTCGCGAATTCAATAAAGAGTTATCTTTTCTTCAAAGTCTAGTTGTCACAATGAATCCATTTTCAATGTGTAAGTATGCTAACAAAAAGAAAAGCCAACAGAAAATTGTCGTTATAACAAAATGAAAATTTTAACAACTCTGTTTTTTTTAATACGACAATACATCAGTACAATACTTAGTATACCTTGTCAACTCCTTTAATAAAATTATAATAAAAATAATATATGCGTTTTATTATATTTTTACAATTTCAGATAAAACTAGTAAGTATTGTAAACTAAAGTCAGTCATACCGACTATATGATATCCTACACTAGTCTAATGAAAAATAAACTAGTGTTTGGGTTGGAAATTTTAATATGTCAAAATGGATTTGTGTCTAAAAATAGACTATTCTCATGAAACAAATGTGAGGCAGGTGCTTGTGAACTTGTCAGCTTTGCACAGAAAAATGAAAAATTTTTTTTTTAAATAAAGTGAGATTTTAAATAAATTTTTCATTAAATCAATAAATATTTTCTACTGGACTTTTAAATATTTTTAACACACGCAGACAAGAAAACATGGTTGCAACATGATCACTGCTTCTATATTATGCTTGTTGCATTAGGGTCACAAACAAGTTATTGGTTGTCACAATCAAATTATTGGTTTATAAATAGGTTCTAATTATCAACATGACCAGTATTATAATAAATATTGTTTTATTTCATGTTTGCTGTAACCATACAGTGGTAACAAAAATTCTGACTATGGAAAAAATATGATAACTATGGAACTATAAAATGCTGACAACAGTCAATAAATAATCAAATAAAAAATGATTGACATTACAAGTCTTGTTTACATAAAAACAAATTCTATCAGTTCGGTCATCCAGGTAAAAATGATAATACATGATCATTTTCACCTGGGGGGTTTTATTTTTGAAAATGCCTTATACATATACTAATATTATAATTTATACTAATCAATTCATTGTCGACAAAATTCATTGTAAAACAAGATTTTACATAAAGATTTAAAATTTTTCAATAAAATAAAATTTTTCAATAAAATCAATAATATTTTTTTTAAATGTATGTTGAATTCATTTCTTGTGAAATAACGACTTTCATTTAGAAAAAGTACGTAGAAATACTAGATTTTTTTGGAATTTTTCTGGTAAAAACATTTTTAGATTCTCAAATTCTGCAAACTGTTTCTTAGAAAAAAATCATATATTCTAAAAAAAAATTAGATTCTAAAAATTCTTAGATTCTGAAAGCTTTCAATAATAAAAAATACTTAGATTCCAAAAAATTTTTCTAGTAGAAATATTCTTAGATTCTAAGGACTATTTCTAACAGAAAAATTATGAGAGTCTGAGGAATATCTAAAAAAAATCTTAAAAATATCCCTACAATCTAAGAATTTTTCTACTTGAAGAATTCATAGAATCTATGTTTTATGAAAAAAATATTTATAATCAAAGAAGTTTTCTTTAAAACACTTCGTAAATATTCTTAAATTTAAAGAAATTTTTCATAGTTTTGAACCATAATACAACTGTAGGCATAATATTATGGTAAAATTATTGTTATTTTATTATTTATTATTCGAATATGATTGCCCCAACCTTTTTTTTCTCTGCGTGCACTTAGTTCCTGTATCGAATATAGCGGATCCCACTGACTTTCACTTCACGGACCCTTTCCGACATTTTTAAAGTCTTGCAATGTAGAATCTAATACGTTTAAAATAATCATATGTAGCTTTATCTACTAATAAACACTCAGAAAAAAAGTTAGTACAAAAATTTGTGAACGGTTTTCCATCGCACTTTACTATTTGTGTACATATTTTTAATAAAAAAATTATTTTTTTTAGTAAATCTTTTTACAGAATATTTAAAATTTTTTTTTAATTTCTGAAATCAATTTAAAAATTTTTGAAACCCGATTTGCTAAAATTAGCAAAAATTATTAATTTAAAAAAATTGAATATTAAAGGAAATGTTATTTCTAATTAAAACTTACAACTACAAACTTAAATTGACTTAAAATGTTACATAGATTAAGAAAAGGGATCAGAAGTGAAGATACCGACTCATGTCTAAAAATAGGACATCCACTTAAAATAACATTATAAAGTTTTTTAGTTCTAAAAATCAGTCCTAAAAACAATAAAATATTAATAATACTTAGTAATTTTTTTGCTGATTTTAGCAAACAGATTTTAAATTCCACTTTACAAAAAGTCTACTAAAATTTGGTAGTGGCTACTAATTTTTCTACTAATTTTATTCTACTAATTTTTCTACTAATTTTATTGAACTACACGTCAGCAGATATGTGTTGCCAAGATTAGCAAAAAATACCGCTATGCTCAAATTAGCAAAATTACTTGTTGGATTTTGTTTTAATTAACCAGGGACTGAAATCAAACCCGAACCCGCTGAACCCAAAAATTTAACCAGGTTCAAAAATATAAAAAAATACTCTTGCTGTTCATGACTGAGAAATGTTTGATAGAAAAATCATAAACAAAAATTACATTTCTTGCATTCCAGAGTGCATTGCTCGACACTATATCTAGTCCTTTTAAGCAAATACTTGATCAATCCAGAGCTATATGCAAAAAATTGCAAACACCAAAAATTACTTCTTTAGCTAAAAAGCTTGACTTGAAAAAAAAGGTACTATGTTAGACTGTCAAACTAGATGGAATTCCAGTTATGACATGGTTCAAGACTTATTGGAATACTGAAGATTTTGTTCGGAATTACTGGATGCTGGATAATATGATAATATTTTTGCACCTGTTAAAAAATTAACGCTGAAATTAAAAGAAGAAATAATGTTGTTTTATAGAATCTGGCTTAGTTTTGAATTAGAGCTAACAAAGGATGACATAACAGAAACATTTTCACAAGAATTATATTTAAATATTATAAAAAGAGAAAACCAATTTATTAATAATCCACTTTTAATTGCAGGATTATATCTAAATTAATGCTAAGTGCCGAAGATGTTAAAAATGCTAAAAAAAAACTTATTTAAAAAACAATTAAAATTTTCAAAAATTTGCAAATGAAAAGAGAAAAAGAGAATTTTATGAGAGAATCAATATCTTGTTCTTCAAAAGATGATGAACAAGTTCTAAAAAAAAGGAACGATTTTCTAAATTAAATTCTTCAAATGAGAGGCCCTTTTCAGTCTTGAAATTTATTTTGTCGCCACAACTAACAAATTTAAAAGAAGAAAACTTAAAATATATACACTCAGAATATTATGTAGTTTACTGTTTGTAGTTTAATAAAAAAAATTTTCCGTTCCATTTAAAAAAAATAAAGGAATATACATTTTTCAAAGAACTATCTATTTTAAATTTTTAATACATTTTTTCGAAATAATTTACTATCATTTACCAATTTTTTTCAGTTTCATTTATTTTTGTCATTTGTTTAAAATAAAAAAAATTTACCTACAAAACGTCAATTTGTGGTTTATTTGTGTCCGTAACAGTTATTAAAAATTTAAATTTTGTTTGCTGTCTGTTTCAAAAAATAAAAATATTCAAAAAATTACAATTTGTTTTTAAAATAAATTGGTTGCTTATATTCAAAATTATTTCAATTCAAATTACAAGAACTTCATAAACACACATACATACATAAAAACACATTTACACAAAAATGTCTATAGCTATGCATACATACATTTTGTAAATTAAAAAAATACCAAAAAATACAAAAATTTAAAACAATTTCAAATAAATGATAAAATCATTTATTTTTTAAAGAATTGGTAGGAAAATTTTGATATTTATTTAAACTGATTATATCATTTAAAACAAATATAAACATAACATTTAAAAATAAACAACAAAATACATTTAATTTAAATGAAAATTAGTTAGCCCGGTTTTTAAATGAAATATAATTTTTTGTAAATGACCTTTTCTATTTTAAGTGTATTCATTATAAAATTATATTAATAAAACATTTCTCCATTTTTTAAATGTTGAACCCGAACCCTGAGCCGAACCTAAATTTTTAATTTCGGTTAACTTGATTCCGAACCTGAACCCATTTTTTCAGGGTTTCAGTCCCTGTAATTAACGATATACAATTTCCATTAATCAATAGTATGATTTTGTGTGATAAGTGCAAAATCATTTAAAACATTAATTTGTTTTCTGTGTAAATGTAAAATCTTTCCTGAATTATCAGTTATCGTTAATTTGAACTATGCATTTTCTAGCAAAAAGTACTTTTTCCTATAAAAACCTGAGTAAAAATATTCCCGAATCCCGGTAGTACAAAAATGTTGAGAATTTGAAAACCCTAGCTAGAAACAAAAAAATTCCATATAAATAGTATGATACATTTTGTATATTATGTATGTATGTATGTATATATTTATATCCGTTTCTGTATATCACCACAATTTTCACATTAAATTTTACTCATTTTCTAACCACCAAATTAATCAAATCAGCTGTTTCCTATAAGGGTAATCTGTAAATTTAATATCGCTATCAAATTGAGGTAATAAATATCAACAAACTTAAAGAGAGTAACTAGAAGAATACTCTTATCATGGGAAAACTCTCTTATCGTATATAAACAAATCTATATAAACATATATTGCATGCAGTGGTTCTGAAACTTTTTTCCTCCGATATTAATGTTTAACTTTTTGTCTTTTATCCAAAATTGTATGCCCCGTTATTGAAAATATTCTATTCTAGGTTTGTTAGTACGTTTCTGATTTTAAACAAAATTTATATTCTTCCTTTATGAAATGTGGTTTTAGTTTTTAGGTGACTTATATTGAAAAATTGAAATTGAAAAATTCGTAGATCGGCAAATATAACTCATGTTTGGGGTTAAAAATCAACTTTATTTTCAAGTGATTCTGAGTAGTGTTAAATTAAATATACTTTTAGATAATTTTGATGTCCTAAGATTTTAATTACCCATTTTTTACGAAACGAAACGTTTTAGCAACGTTCAAAATTCCATTAAAATTTAATTGAAAAACGTGTTTGGGTGGTCTTAATTATTTCCATACAAAGCATAGTGAATTGTTTTTTACGTGAAATAATATTTACGTGAAATAATATTTGAGGCCTTTAAAGTTGTAGTTTTAAATTGCTAACTTAAACAGTTTTTTTTTATTTTATCAGCAAGTCACAATTACAAAATACTCAAAATCATACTTTTTGGGCGGAAAAATAAAAT